>APFE030832665.1:332728-396999 GCA_000404065.3 Pinus taeda
TTTTGAGTAAGTATAAAAGGACGTTTTATTTATTTACCATATCTCCACTTTAATTATATTTTTATTTGTTTACACACTTGCATGTATATAAGGTGACTTATGGAGTAAATATAAAAAATGTTTTATTTATTTACCATACTTTTCATTTATTTATATTTTTATTAATTCACCATACCTTCTTATAAATATGGTATTTGGCCCATAGGATTCACTTAAATAAAACCTATTCTTGAAAATGGGCGAATGGATTCACTTAAATAAAACCTATTCTTGAAAATGGGCAAATGGAAGGTTCTAACTCCTAATTTCAAGGGCTAAATTTACCTTTTTTACCCTCTCCCTTAATAAAAGGTGGGCTATTTGAGGTGATTTGTAAAAATGTACTATGATACAAAATATTCGCCCACTAAAAATTTAAAACCCCTTAATTTCGCCAAAGGGCGAACATTCGCCCCTAAAATTATCCTTGGTCCAAGTGGACTTGGCAGGTGGCCAGCAATATCTACCTAGATCACTCTCCTGGTCACCTGTAGCCGAAATGATCATGTTTCATGGTAGACTAGGAGGTGTTGGATTTGATGTCATCTCGTCATGAGTGACTACATATATAGGTACACCAACAAACATGACAAGATGACGAATGGGATGAACGAAGGGAGAACATGTAGAAGGACATGTTCACCAACAGATAAATGAGCGATGCAAGCGAAGAGATATGCTCACCAATGAACGAACGGACGAACATGCACCTTTGCAAACAGACAAGCCTGTTAAGCTTTCCAACATGCAAGCAAGGAACAACATGCCAAAGCTTCATTAAGCGAACCAAAGACCATTGAAGACTCTTCACACTTCACCATGCAAAGGTGAAGCTGTGATACACCATGAAGACGTCCATCACCTAGTAGCACTGTAGCTTCACATGCATTCCAAGAACGGCACGAACGTACCAACACTGTCATGTCGAGTCATGTCATGAGTTATGTTGCCCACATCTCTATTATGGGCTATGTTTTCAATCAATGTGATGTAACATGGAAGTCCAAGAGACACACTTGTTGAAAATAGAGTCATGTAAGTTGAAAAGTCATGGAATTCAAATGGTCATGAGGGTAGTTGAATAGCCACAAGGGTGAGTTTCACCCTTGGCTATAAATACCCCCTCATTTGTACATGAAAGGACTTTTCACCTCAGCTCCTCCCACATAGCCAATAGAGTCTGTAATCGTTTATTTGAGGAGTAAGTAGTGGCTCCAATGCCTCGCACTCGGGGTTAGTGATGTATGGTGTAACGATGTGTCTTGGAACTTTCGCTTAATTCAGAAGCTTGCTAACGGACCAACACATTTTCACACATGTATTGTAATCGTTGTAAGGCTAATATTCAACACTTGTGATGAATGTTTCTTTAACCTGTGTTCTACATCTTAACTATTTCACTTGTTGTAATACATAATATATTAATGGAAATGTGTTGTATATGTTGTTAATGTTGTCTCGCCCATGTAGATGACTCTCCCAGACACTAGACAGACCTTTCACATAAAACTTGTTGTAACAACTGTTGAACTCGTTCAAACTCATGAGTGTTGTACGTGTTATCTTACCTTGTGTGTTGTGACTGCCACATCCATGTGGACTGCTCCTCTGTTGTGCACATCCTCTTGTGTTGTGTGTTCCTAGCCGAGTTGGGACTTCATCCCAACCAACTTGGGACTCACTCCCACCCTCTTCCTCTACAATGAAAGAACCATTAACACAAGTGACACTAACACTCACCAGGCACGCGAACCTCACTTCTCAAAGACAAAGTGAACCACTATCCTATGCTGACAAGTAAGAGTTGAGGTCGATCCTTAATACAATGGCTATCGGGCCATCATACTGGATGCGACTCCCACACCAAATGGTGTGAGGTTTAATTGGGACTTCATACCGGAGTGATCCCTAGAATGTTGGTGGATCCAACACCGTCAACATTTCTCACACTAGAAGGAGGGCAACTAGTTTTACATGGCTAAAATTCCCCTCTCACTCATTCATAAACCATCTACTCAAGGCAATAACTCACACTCCCTCTCACCTACGCATGGCTCTGCAGTTGGTTACTCCTCACATCCCAGAATTGAACACGATATTTCATATCAACACCTTCGCTAGTTTTCCAAAGCAGTTAGACTGATCCTAGGCATACAACATCTTCAACACGCATCAACAAAGCCAAAGGCCACTCCCATAGGAGTTGTTGTATCATTGGTGGAAGAAGTAGCCCTTGCCACACTTGAAGGTCTAGAAGAAGCTATTGAAGATGGAGAGGAACCTCCAATCTTCTGGCAAGGTGAACAAGGCACTCTTGTAATCTTGGGATCGAACTCTAGTATAGGAGGTGGAGGTGGAGACAAACCAACAGAATCAGAGCCAGAACCATCAGACTCGGAAGGAGAGGAAGAGGACAAAGAAGAAGAAGAGATGGTTGAACCAAATCTTGAACGAATGACTTAGGGACCATTGGCTCTACCGGTTGTTCTGCACAAGATGCCGAAGCGAATGGAGAGAATGAACATCAAGTTCAACCCTAATAGCATGGTGAAGGCAGAAGACCATTTAGAGAAATTCTACCTACAGCTACAAACCCTTGAGGTACATTATGATGACGTAGCATGTAGATTGTTCCCATGTACCTTGGATGGCCGCGCAGCTACTTGGTATCACAAACTTCCACCCAAATCGATACAAAACTAGGGTGATTTCAAACGTATGTTCCTCGAAAAGTTTGTTGATGACAAGACCCCAACCATGCTACTCAAAGAATTGGGAAGCCTCAAGATGGAGGGAAATGAGAAAGTGAAATATTTCAATTAGAGGTTTACACATATTTTGAACAAGTTTGTAGTGGACACTAAACCTCATGACTCCATCACTGTTGATTATTACATGTCCGCACTGCCAACCAGCATTGCGCAGTTCATCAAGCAAGCTGTGAAACCAACACTCTTGGAAAGTTGCGAAGAGGCTATTACTGTTGAAAAGCACCTACGCACAATCGGAGTCATCGAGGATGATGAATCAATGAAGGACTCCAAGGATGCAAGAAGGAAGCCCCAAGTAATGACAAGCAAGGGTAGAGACAAGGAAAAAATCGATATTAAGACCTTCACTCGCCTTGTCAAGAACTTGACCACGGAAATGTCCGAGCTCAAGCAACGAAAAACAGACACATTTGCAAGAAGTCATCTGCCCAGACAGAGTCAAGAAAATAGTTCGTCAACCGGCTCATCAAGTAACAATTGGTTCTTTTTAAAAACTACGCAGAAGCCTATGTTCCAACTCGAACAATGCGTAGGTCCTAAGTTCTATTCCTTCCATGAAGAGTATCACCTCAAGAAATCTTGTTCAGATTGGAAGCCATTTGTTAGCTCTGTTTGCAGTCATACAGTTGATGCAGAAAACAATATGCAGGAGCAGTCAGAAGGCATTGATGATGATGAATAGGTTACACCTGATGAAACATCAAGTGCTGGGCATGTGGTGAATGTATATCAATGCTCACCAAGAAGTAGCCCCAAAAGCAAAATGATCATTACAATCTTAGGAGTAAAGGGGATCCCCCTACACTTGGGGAAATGTGAGAGAAGGTGAGATAGCTGATAAAGAAGGTTGATCCACCAACCACCCCAAGGTAGAAAACACAAAGAAAGTCTGGCAAGACAATGGTAGATAAGACTACATCCATGAGCAGCAAGTTGCAAAACACCTTGCCGGACAACATGGACATTTGTTCCACCCCGAACACCTCGACAAGTCTACCACCTATGGACTACAACATTATTTAAGATATGAAGAAAACTTGAGTGAACATCATTTTGTTTGAGTTAACTAAGGTCCAGAATCAACAAGGTATCCTACTACGCACAATGGGAAAAACGACAATAGACAGCGCAACCTCTACCAGCAAGGGAGCAGGCACACCTCCTGGGTTACTTTCCAGTGTGCTTAATACACTCTGGATGGAAGAAGCAAACTCAGGTTGCCCCCCATTCCTTCTTTCGTTTGAAGTTTTCAGCTACAATGTTCACAATTGCTTGGTTGATTCTCGCGCAGTAGCCAACGTCATGCCACTTTCGATTGCTAATAGGATCAATGCACAATGGAGTGAAACATCTGTGAGAATCATCCAACTTGATAGAACATTAGTACCAGCCATTGGTGAATTGTGAGACGTGGTCATCCAACTATCTCAAGACAGTCAAGTCCACCAATGCATAAACATAGTTGTTGTGGACATACCAGAAGCATATGGCCTGCTACTCAGGAAAGACTAGTCTAACAAGCTAGATGGATACTTTTCTACAGACTAGTCTCATAGGTGGCTTCTGTATAAGGGAAAATGCAACCAAATCTAGGTGTTATCTGAGAGGTATATGAAACAAAATGTCACTCCCCTTAACGGCGAGAACAAACCGTTGGCCTTCTCAGAACTCATGTTTGGAAACTGCCTCCTGGAAACAACATTGGATTATTATCCTGCATGGCTAGCTCCAACCTCATCAGACACATAGTTAGGACTCCTTCCTTGCGCGACTTATGGTAATGAAACTTGTACAATTTATTTTTCCGATAGTAGCAGTAATACCAGCAATAGCAGTAGCAGTAGTACTAGCATACCAAATGGTCCATGAACATATGAGTTGTGGGCCATGCGCCTTGATGAATCAAAAATACATGGTGGCTCAAGGACAGAGTGTATCTCAGCCATCTGAAACAACAAACAATGCATGATTTCGAGTTGTGTGAAGTTCGAATGCACAAACAACGATGATGAGTATGAAGCTATCATGTTGAACATACAAAGGACCATCATTACGAACGAACAAAGCATTATAGGAACCTATCATGATTCGAAGATGACCAATCTTGGTGCAAGATACACACCACAATAGTGACAAATCCTTGACCGCTTGACCAAACGGTACCAGGATGGGTCTGCATAGGTAGATGATGACCTGAGTACACACTACATGTGAACAATCCAACATGAGATTCCAGGTAAAGGAGGAGGCAATCCATTTCAGCGAAGACCAAGTAACACATACATGTTGTTTGCACTCCTTTACAGAAAAAATTGCTAACATTTTGGGTGATTGGACTACTTGCAAAGTTCGTTATCGTACTTGGTTTTCTAGTTTAAATCCCAAACATAAGCAATCTAGGAAAATCTGCTTATGCATTGACTTCAGAAAACAACTACCCCGTGCCATCATCTAAGCCCATGTTGTACGCAGTACCTGAAACAATGGTGTTGTCTTCACTTGAAGGTCTTCTGGAATGCCACCATGTTCCTGTAGCGTAGTCCCGTGGACTTGCACTGGTCTACGAGAAACTTGGCCCACACACGTATCATTTGCAATCATTTGATGAGAGGATTGACAACCTTCCTATCAATGGCAAAGATCTCAAGCATTATTTTTAGTAGGTCGGGCCGCGCCTGTGCCATGTACATAGCATTCTCGTTGCTTATTGTTTTCATCTTGTTTTTTTTTCTTATTATCTTTGTTCTTGCTTTGTTTGATTCCGCTTACTATTTTTGTTCACATTCATTTGATTGTTTGATATATTACTATTTTTTTTCCAAAAATAAGAGTTGCCAGCTACTATGGTTTGGCTTTTGAATAGAGTATGTGGCTGAAATTTGAGGAAACTCATGACACCGGAGCACTTGGCTAGTCTTCTGTCCGCCTTCTCTGTGCTTGGTTGTAACTTTCGTCCGATGAAGCCTTGTTAGAAAATATGAACAGTCTGCAAGGGAAGTTTTGTTCCAACCATGAACATGTGTCTGCACTAGGAAGCCCCATGCATGTACTCAACCTTCTGCTTTGTGTGTTCAAGCTCATCCAACTAATAGAAACAGAGAAGGGGAAATCTAAACAAGCAAACCTATGTCAGAGGTCTTACATGCTTCTCTGAAGGAACAATCTCTTCTACTCTCAATAAGTTGGGATCCCTCTTTTGCCCCAAAAATAAATAAGTGCCTATGCACATTCCTCTTGAAAAATACAAAGGCGAAAGAAGAGAAAGGCTTCCTGCATAGAGAGGTGAAGCATGCAACTCCACCGGTGTATAGACCAGGCTCATTGGAAGTGGATCAATGTGTGTGTTCCTGCGTAACTCCACTGGGTACTGTCTAGGCCTGTTGGAAGTGGAGCAACAGTAGAGATGAAAACTTATACTCTAAAAATCTTCAACTCGCGAGCTAAACTACCCTTCTCAGATTCGAAACACTGAGATTTAAGATGAACTTTTGATTGTGTCTAACTGAGTTGGCAAAGGGTGAACCATGTGTGTCCATGGGGTAAGTGGGGAAGTTGAAGTAACCCGCATAGTGATTCAATACTCCCCGAAATACTAAGGCCTTGTTCTAGCAATGATCCGAAACAGAGAAGCTGGAGTTCTACCAGTGCGTCGCCAAGTGTTGTAGCGACTATAACCACCCTAAAAAATTTTGGCTTGAACCAATTTCGGAGCCTCCTTTGAGAGTTTCACTTGATGATTGCACACACTCGGGTTCACTCTGTGAGCTCATGTGAGTCCTTGCATTCGCCTTACTTGTTCATTTTCATTTAAGTTTCTGCATGCTAGTATCTAAGTCATGCTTACGACCTTGTTCTGGTTATGCTCAAAATATTCGCTTCGTATGTGCTTGTTGTGTTCACTATGAAAGCATCTGTCACACTCACACATGGAGTTACATTCACCATTGTGCAAGCTTCGTCTCGATCAATGAACTGTTAACCACAAGTGTTGCGCTTGTCACTTGCACTGTCGGTTATTCATGTTGAACATGTGTGTGTTTGTATGGTTTGAGTTGTTTCATCAATGAGTCATGTGAGTGTGTGTTTGTATGATCACTTATGCATCTTTTAATCGTTCACACACTTAGTCATTTTTGTTAAAGTTTTAAAGACCATACTCCCCTCTAATAGTTGGACCATCACCCCACCATCGACTTGATTGACTATTAACCAGAACATCATAGAAGCATCAAGCTAGTATGTTCAAGTTGTGTTGCCCACAAGCAATTCTTTCAACTCTCATGCTGGCCACCCGGACATTCGGACCCGACAGTCACCTCGGAACTGAATCCCCTCAAAAATTACATAGACGCCACTTACCTTACTCACTTAGCTGACTGAATAAATTGCGCATACAAGCTAGATAGACACCAAGTTACCGTCCCTGTCTACCTCAAAAAATTGTGCAACTTTCCCAGTCAGTCATTGCGACAGTCGACTGAATGTTCATCTCAAAAATTGTGCAGTTTTCATGTGCATGCCTTCTGCTGCCCAGGAGTCAGCTCATCTCAGAAATTGTGCAGAGATGATCAGTAGGCTGACCTCCTGGTCTCAATGCAGTTTCCCTTGCTAGTAGCTCCTAGCAGCAAACTTCCACTTCCCTCTGGGAATTGCACAGTTTCTACTGCTAGTGACCATGCAACCAATTGCGAGTTACCTTTGGGAATTGCGCAGTGTTGGTTGTTAGCCTCCTAGTCAGTTCCTCCCAAAAACTGCGCAATCCTTGCATGTTGACCCTCCATACAGCCTCGCCTGTTCCTCCAGGTAATTGCGCAAATTTGGCTTTCCAGCCCCTACTGCCCGCTCATTCTAAAACCTGTACAAATCTTGCCAACCTTGCCCTCCTACAACCCAGACTTCCCGTCTCCATCACTCAGTGACTCTTGAACATTTTTCATCCGTAGTGCCCGGAGCCATCATCCCGCTTCATAGCCTTGCTGCCTCTCCTGGTCACCTACATCCGAAATGATCATGTTTCAAGGTAGACTAGGAGGTTTTCGATTTGATGTCATCTCATCATGAGTGACTGCAAGTACAGGTCCACCAACAAACATGGCAAGATGAAAAATGGGATGAATGAAGGGAGCACATGTAGAAGGACCGGTTCACCAATAGACAAACAAACGATGCATGCGAAGAGATGTTCTCACCAACGGATGAATGGACGAACATGCACCTTCGCGGACAGATGAGCCTGTCAAGCCTTCCAACATGCAAACAAGGAGAAACATGCCAAAGCTTCATCAAGCGAACCAAAGACCATCGAAGACTCCGCGCACTTCGCCATGTGAAGGTGAAGCCATGATACACCATGAAGACATCCATCACCCAGCAGCACTTTAGCTTGACATGCATTCCAGCAACAACAAGAATGTACCAACACTGTCATGTCGAGTCATGTCATGAGTCATGTCGCCCACATATTTACTATGGGCTATGTTTTCAATCAATGTGGTGTAATATGTAAGTCAAAGAGACCCACTTGTTGAACATAGAGTCATGTAAGTCGAAAATTCATGGAAGTCAAATAGTCATGAGTGTAGGTGAACAACCACAAGAGTCAATTTCACCCTTGGCTATAAATACCCCCTCATTTGTACATGAAAGGATTTTTCACCTCAGCTCCTCCCACATAGCCAAGAGAGTCTGTAATTTTTTCTTTGAGGAGTAAGTAGTGGCTCAAATGCCCCACACTCGGGGTTAGTGATGTATGGTGTAACGATGTGTCTTGGAACTTTTGCTTAATTCAAAATCCTGCTAATAGGCCAACACGTTTTCAAACATGCATTCTAATTGTTGTAAGACTAATCTTTAACACTTGTGATGCATGTTGATTTAACCTATGTTCTACATCTGAACTATTTCACTTGTTGTAATACATAATCTATTAATGGAAATGTGTTGTATATGTTGTTAACATTGTCTTGCTTGTGTAGACTTCTCTCCCAGACACCAGACAAACCTTTCACATAAAACTTATTGTAACAGCCATTGAACTCGTTTGGACTCATCCATTGAGTGTTATACGTGTTATCTTACCTTGTGTGTTGTGACTGCCGCAGCCGTGTGGACTGCTCCTCTAGAAGCTATGCACGTCCTGTTGTGTTGTGTGTTCCTAGCTGAGTTGGAACTTCATCCCAGCCAACTTGGGACACACTCCCACCCTCTCCCTCTATAGTGAAAGAACCATTGACACAAGTGACACTTACACTCACCAGGCACACGAGCCTCATTTCTCGAAGACAAAGCAGACCACTCTCCTGTGCTGACAAGCAAGAGTTGAGGAAAATCCTTAAGACAATAGTAACCGCACCATATATCGACTCGCACACCAAACGGTGTGAGTTCTAATTGGGACTTCATATTGGGGTGATCCCCTGAATTTTGGCGGGTCCAGCATCATCAACAGAGAGAAAAAAATTGAAAGTAAAAAAAATCAATTAATTCTTACTTAGTAGGTTTCAAATGTAGATTCAATATGCATATTAAGTAAAAATATTTTAATAAAATTTGTACATATCTTAGGTGTGATGCTTTTTAAGTAAATGAATATCTTCTTAGATATTCTCAAAATAATTGGTTCCTACATTGGTGAGGTGTGATGCTTTTTAAGTAAATGAGTATGTTCTTAGATATTCTCAAACTAATTGGTTCCTACATTGGTGTGTGGTGGAGATATTTGCTCAACAAATTGATTTTGCAATCAAGATAGTTTCTCTATATTGAGAAAGCATTCATGTATTTATATTGTAACATTTTTTTTATTAATGCAAGTTTGTTTATACAATTTTAATTTGTTATGAGAGTTGGGCTTGGCTTACTCCCTCACAAATGGGCTCAATATTAAGAAAAGTAGAATGATCACTTGTGTGTTTGTCAATTAATAACATAAACCCATTGTATTGAAACTGCGAGTTTCCATGCACGATGTTGCTTATTATGGGCATCATTATGTTTTTTTCCCATAAGGAAAATTCGTAGTTTCATTAAAAAGAGGAAATTACATTCTATAGATGCTGGTGCATATGTGGTGCATGATCATAAATCATGTATATCAGAATTGTTGCCTATGATCCACGTAGGGGGCGAAAAAAAAATATCATGAGATTAAACATCAAGTTTCATAAAAGGTCGATGGTAATATTGATAGAAGGCCTGCCCATTTTGTTCTCTGATCATCCAGAAGCCCGTCTCCCCGATCGCAGCCTCTTTGGATAAGTTGTCGGCAACTCCATTCTGCTCCCTGTAAATATGTGAGCAAGTAAATGTGTCAAAATATGGATTAATCTCAATGTCTCATCCAAGATGTGAAATAATGTATATGTAGAACATCTAGTTTTCCTGTTCAGCCAATCACAAATAATTTTAGAGTCCCCAAAAAGTTGTAAATATGTGCAGTTTTTCTCTAAGGCGAATTGTATGAGATGTTTTGTAGCAAGGAGCTCAGCTGAGTTGTTTGTGCATCTGTGGAAACCTATAAGCATGCTGTAAGAATTTTGATGGGATAAGTGTATAATAGCCCCCCCTCCACAGCCTTGTTCTTGGGCTGCTCCATCAAAAAAAGCCCAAGGTTTGTTGAAATTTATTTGTAGAGGAGAGGGATTGCGCCGATTACTGGGAGGAGGATCTTCCGGAATGAGTGAGTAATCAGCAATGACTTTAGTCGCCAGAACAGCCCAGTTCGGCTCTAAGTCTTGAAAAATGCTGTGATTCATAGAAATCCAAATTGTCCAGCAGATTAGCAGTGGCAGATTCCGAAGCTTGTGTGATGAGAAAGTGTGAAACTAGGTTTGCCAAGTAGCAAGAATAGATTTTCTAGCCCATATTGTAGTGGGAATAATGGGTTGTAGGATAAGTTTCCATAGGTGACATATTGTTGTAAATTCTAAGAATAGGTGAGAGGTGGACTCATTTGCCATCTTGCAGAAGCAGCACCAGTGGGGTCCATGTTGCGCTCGCTTGATAAGGTTTTCGCCAGTAGGAATTTTGTTCTGAAGGATGGTCCACATTAAGAGTCTAGATCTGGGGGAGGGCCTTGAGTTTACAAAGATGTCTCCACCAGTCAGCTAGTATCAGAGGCTTCCTTGGCGCTGGCAAAGTCAAATAACCATCTTTAGGTGTATACCTGCCATTTTTTGAAAGTGCCCAAATAATCTCATCATCACCATCAAGTATACGGATGTGGGCATCAGTGAGGGCTTGAGTGTATTCCTCCTAATGTTGTGTCTAGATAGGAGGGATGTTTAACTGTTGTGCAGATTTCTAGACTTCTTGAAGGAAAGTGGAATTCTCCAAGTCAGCAATTTCTGATATATAAGTGAAATTTTGTTGCTGGAGATACTATATGAGATCCTTGGGTAGTTGATGCATGTCCCCACATCCCACCCAAGGATCAAGACCGATGCGAACAGAGTGTCCTGATCGAATTCTCCAGGTGATACCTTCCCTAACCATGCTTAAAGCCTTTAGAATAGCCTTCCAGATAATTGAGATACCTGAGGTACATATATGGGCTCTTCTAATCCAGTCCATGATGTGTAATGGAGCGATATATTTTGCATATGTGACCCTCGTCCATAGGTTGACTGCTGTTGCTAATTTCCATCCAATTTTTGCGGCAAGTGCTAATGAGAAATCTTCTAGCTTTTTTAGGCCCCAACCTCCCCATTTTTTTGGTAGGTTTAGGGCCTCCCACATGACCCAAGCAAATATCCCACCCTGTTTTTTCCCTTGCCAAAGAAATCTATAGCAAAGGGCTTGTATTCTATTGGGAATGCCTTTGGGTATCAAGGCCAAGGACATCCAATAAACTGGGGTGACCTCCAGGACACTTTTGATTAGAGTGAGTCTTCCAGCCCACGAAAGATATTTGAGGTACCATGTATTAAGTCTTTTCTCCATCTTGGAGATGAGCCAAGTCCAGTCAGCAATTTTGTATCCTAGTGGCTTCAACTTGTACCCCAGATATTTTAAACCATCAACTAAATGCAGCTAAGTGAAGTGGAAGCATTGGAGTGCATAATATATCTCGTGCGGAGTACATTCAACTATTGTCAAGGTGGACTTGTTGTCATTTATAGTCATACCTATTGCCACTTGGAAGAGGGTGAAATTTTCCTTGATGGTACTAATGTCCCCAACACTGCCATTGATAAAAATCAGGATGTCATTAACAAAGAGAAGGTGTATCACGGTGCAACCTTTTGTTATCTTTATGCCTTTTAGTCTGCCCCTTTGATGCTCATCTTTGATGAGATTGCTAAGACCTTCCATAACAAGCAAAAAGAGCAAAGGCGATAGGGGACATCCCTGTCTCAGCCCCCTTTCAGAGGTAAAAAAAAGGAGATGCACTTCCATTCAACAGAACACTGAAAGGGATATTAGTAATGCAGCTCATGATCCATTTAATGAACAAGTAAGGGAAGCCTAAATGAGTTAACAACATCCTAATGTAAAGCCAATTTACTCTGTCGAATGCTTTTGATAAATCAACCTTCATAATCATACCTTTGCCTCACCTTGAGTGTAAAGTATGTATTGCTTCCTGGGAAATGCCAACAGCTTCATGGATCTGTCTATCTTGTAGGAAAGAAAATTGCTCCGGTGAGATATGATTAGAGAGAATAGGTTTCATCATGTTGGCAATAATCTTAGCTATTATCTTATATATGCAGTTGCAGAGAGATATGAGGCGAAAGTCCTCGAAGGAGTCTGGGTTGTCTTTCTTCGGAATGAGTGCAAGGAAGGTAGAGGAGATAGAATTTTCAAGAAAGTCAGTGATCCTCGAATCCTCGACTATTCTAAGCAGGTCTCCCCCTATGATGTCGAAGAAGGCCAAGTAGAATTCAATCAAACAACCATCAGGCCCCAGACTCTTATCCTTTTTGAACCACTTTAAGGTGTGTTCCAATTCCTCCAAAGTGACTACCTTTATTAGTTCATCTCCTTCCACAGGATCCACAAATATGGGAAAGATTTGTGCAACCCTGATGATTTCTGCAAGGTTTGTCTCCCTAGGGGCACGGTATGTACTTTTGAAGTATGAGGAGCCATGTTCAACAAGTTGTGGGAAAGTATTTAAAATCTGTCCCTGATCATTCTGGAGCCGCCATATGGTGTTGATTGCCTTTCTTCCATTGGTGAATTTATGATAGAATTTAGTGTTTTCATCCCCTTCAAGCATCCAGATGGCTCTGCTTCTCAGGCGCCAAGTTTCTTCCTTTTCCTTAAGGATTTTAGCCCTTTCAACATATTGAGAAACCATCCTTTCCTTGTGTTCTTCTGATGTGTAGATGCCTCCAAGATTATTTTCAAAAGCAACAATTTCGGATTCAATTCTACAGAGAGTTTGATCCTCCTGTATTCTTTTGTTATGTGCCCAAAATTTGGACATCCTCTTAAGGTTTGTAAGATTTTTTATAAATATTTTGGTACTGTCTTCTCTTGTCCCAGGGGGGGTTTGCACTCCAGAAATTAGAGACCATTTTTTATAAGAGTCATCCTTGAGCCAGATAGAGCAGAACTTAGAGGTTCCTTTATGTTTTCTTGCCCCCCTTCTATTTCTAGGTAAATGGGAAGGTGGTCAGAGAGTCCACTAGAACCAACCCAATATTCGATATGTAGCCCCAAGTCCAACACCTTTTTTTTGACAAGGAAGCGGTCAAGTCTACGGGCCAGACTATCTTCCCCAGTCCTGTTGTTCCTCCATGTTGCTTGAGGTTTTGTAGAGGGGATATATATCAGATGGTGGGCGTCCAGTTCAGATAAAAATTAATCCGAGAGGGAGTCTTGTTGGGCCTTGTGTCCCCAAGATTCAACATGTTTGATGGAAAAATTAAGGTCACCACCTAGGATCAGGTGGTCGGTCAAAAAAGAATCAGAACTTAGGAGGTTCTGCCAAAATGTTGGTCTGTTCTGGCACGGGCCATAGACATTTAAGATTTGAAATTGCATCCCCAGATCTGTAGAACTGATTTCTGCTCCAAGATGACCCAGCCCACCCCAGCAATTATGCATTTTTATAGTATGGGAGTTATAGCCCAAAGCTAGACCTCCCAACCACCCATGCGCATTGAGTCCTATAAAGATCCAACCAGGAAGCATGTTTTGGAGGGTTTGCGAAATGTCTAAAAAAGGTCCCATGGTTTCTTGTAGAAAGATAATATCAAGCAGAGAAATTTTTAACAGTCAACGAAGAGCTAGTTTTTTGTCCAGCCTAGCCAACCCTCTACAATTGTAAGAGAAAATTTAAATGGAGGGGGGGTAGGCTGGGATTCTCTGGCTCTAAGCATCCCTGGGATGGTAGATTGTACCCCCAAAGCAATCTCATCTTCTGTTGTGCCTTGGGCTTTAGAAAGGAAGGAGGGTCATCCCCTGTGTTGTTTATGGGGGAGAGTGGAGAATCTCAAGCCCAATATGATCCTGCGCTTGTCTCTTAGTTTTCGAGTGTGTCATGTATCTCCCAAGAGGGGGAACTAGGAGGGAAAGATTAGTGGATAGGGTATGCAAGGGAGGATTCGAGGAGGGTGCAGGAGAGAAAATGGGGGGGGATGAAATCAGACAGGTGAGAGAAACAGTGACAGGGGAGTTTGTACCAAAATCCTGACCCAGATGTTCATGTGAGGGGTTCATTACATGAAGTTAAGAGAATGTACTAGATAAATTACAATCAATATGAGAAGTGTTGTAAGAGGGAACAAGGATGGTGGGAGAGTTCATACCCGACAAGGGTAGGCCCTCGGATGGCGACTGTGGATGAGAGGGAGGAGGCTGCTATGAAAATTTGGGAGGCCGCCTTATCTTCTTTAGCTGCGGAGGAGACACTGCCTCTTCTATTGGATCTTTCTGCTATCTGGTCAGGATCTCAGATGTAGTCGGGGCTTATGAGGCCAAGGGAGCCTGACTCCTAGGTTGTGCGTCATGTTGAGTTTGCGGATGTGAGGCAATATCCTGGGCAGAGGCTCGTTTTTTCTTTTTTTTTTAGCAGAGGGTAGTCCTTATAAATATGCTCGACCTTATGGCACCTTCGGCATCAAGAAAGGATGACCTCGTAGTCCGAAAACTGACATCTAGTGTGGTTCCTCCAACGAATGTTAATAAACTCAAGAAAACCCTCAGAAAGGTCCAAATGAACCAAAATCCTTGCATATGCTAAATTCCCCATGGTCTGGTATGAATTGTCAAAGTTGAGATAGGTACCAAGGGCATTCCCAATGTGCTTGAAGACGTCCTTCGTCCAGAAATGCAAGGGTAATCCGAGCAAATGTACCCAAATAGGGTCTGCATCCACCCTCTCCCTCGCTAGGTCAAAGAGGGGAGTCCATCTTCTGAGGAGTATCGGGCAAAACAAGGTGCCAAACCGTGGACAGCACCCAGTTGGTGTGCTCCAAACAGTTGAAGTGCAATGTGAACCATCCTTTGACTAGGGTTTGTACCTTCAGAATATCCTTCAGTTTGTCTCCCCAAACCTCCGTGACCCATTGTTGTAGTTTAGCCACACTGTAGTGTCTGCCTCGCACTCGGTCAACCAAGACCTTCTCTACTATGTCCATGGCGTCCAATAATTGTCTTCCGCAAAATTGAGGGGCGCGGCACAGACTCGAAGCTTTAGACCCCTATTCTTTCTCAAATGCCCAGAAACTCCAGCATATGACACCTCCTGTGTCGAAGAGGGAAGTTAAGGTCCCGGAGGTGGAGAAACCCTAGGGTTTTCAGATGCCTCCTGCGGGATGGATGCAAAGATGCTGGAAATAGGTTTGATGCCGGTGAAGTGCCCCCGAGAGGGAGCCGAGGAGGTTCACGGAGCAGTAGGGACTGGGCCTAAAACCGTCAAAACCTGGGGGAGATCAGGGGGAATGGAACTAGTCACTACTGATAGAGGGTTCTGAGAAAAATCAGTACCTAGGGTTTGGTCAACAGGTTTATGCGGCGGGACGATGAGTTCCAAGGAGCACGACGAGATAGGATGAATGATGAATTTAGGTGGGGAGGCCGCTTCTTCAGGAAGGGAAACTGGCAAGATGCGAGGGGGAGTTATCGAAGGAAGGGCTTCAATCTCATCAGTGAGGCCAGACATGAAAGGGGAGAGACTGGCAGCAGTGGTCCTTGAGGGTGTCCATATGGGCACATCCTCCGACGGGTCTGGGAAATCGCCTAGGTCATCCATGATTGTCGGGAGAAGTTATGACCGTTGCCAGAAGAGGACAAACAAACAACAAAAATTGTGGTTAGTCACTGGGAAGACCTGTAAACCAGAGCAGAAGAGGGAAACCGCAAATAGCTAGAGGCAGTTTAAGTAGATAACCGGAGCAGGTAATGTAGGGGGGTGCTAAGGTTGGTAGCTGGTTAAGGGGGCAGGTGCAGGCAAACTTCCATGGAAATGTGCCGCCAGCGGTCGCGCATCGAAACCCAGGACCGCCCCTCATTTTTCCGTCGGTCTTGTTTCATCTTCTTTATTAATTATCATTTTATCGGGCATCATTATGTTAATTGCATATTCTGAAAATATCTTGAAATATGATGGTCAAGAGAAGGGATAAACAATTTACCTCTCTCCTGATCATCGAATTCCAATATATTCTCAAAATCTACAATCGATATAAATTCACTAACTTATTATTAAGAAAGAGGCAATGTAATAATCACAATTAGAAGTCTATTTGGGTTAAAAAGGAGCATGAGGTTCTTTGATGCAGAAGCATCTCAACTTCGAAGTCATTTTCAAAACTATTAAATCTTTATGGAGATAAATCTTCAAAGAGAGGTTCGACATGAAGAAGGAATTCTAATTCCTTATTGAAAATATTTTAGTTTCTTTATTTATTATAGAAAGTACAGATTCTAGTTCTAAAAGGACTATGGATAGAGATAATATTGAATAGATCATATTTTTAGTGAGAAAAACTACCTTTTGAGGCATGAGAGATTTAGAGAATAAATCATGAGAGATTTAGGGAATAAATAATGGAGTAATATTAGAATCTCTCTCTCTCTCTTCTCTCTCTCTCTCTCCTCTCTCTCTCTCCTCGATATAATATAATATATATATATCGCTTTATTCTATATTTTATTTATCATTGTAAGCCTAAGGGAAAAGCTAATGGTCAAGTGAATGGGAAATCGGGCCATATAGAAACGGACATGTTTTTGCTAGATGTATGTACAATTTATGAATTGTCTATGTATTTATGTGATTAAGAAGAATTCTAGTCTTTTTGAAAGCTAGAATTAACAGAGTTTCATCATCTGTATGCATCCTGAAAATTATGGTCGATTAATTTATAAATATATCATGTGAAGGATTAATCCTATGTAAGGACTAAGGAAATTTTGAATAAAGTGAACCAAAACATTGTAAAAGGATGTGTATATAGTGGCTTTGAAGCCATTTAATTTTATTTTCCTTATGAGGGTTGATTTCCAGTTGAGGTAAGATAGGTTCTGGTGCTGAGTGTAGTTGCATTGACACCCTGCATTGGAAAAAAAACAATTAATTGTTGACAATGAGAAACAAATCCAACAAATGAATTGCAGCTGAAGTATGGTCATATTGGAAGGAGACAATTGTCTTGGAGATTAGGCTGAAATGAGCGATTTCAGGCACAATTTCACATGCCTATCTTTGACAATCTAACGTTGCCTCGTTAAAAAGGAGGAATCACCCTTGGGAAACACAAAGGGCCGTGATCAAAAAACTGTTGAAATAGTTGCCATAAGAAGTGTAATTTGGGTGTGTTAGAGGAAATAAACACATTTATGTTAAATGAATAAAGACAAGAGAAAAGTAACAAAGGTGTTTTCATGTCATGGAGTTCAAACTTGTGATGAATGGTAAAAAGGTTTCATTTAGTTCTACGTAAAAATTCTGGAAATGTGAGTTGAATCATTAGAGAGTGGCTCAATGTTTAGTGAATATATTAGAAGAGTATTTAAATGAAGTTGTCGAATGAATGTGTAATATCCCTTGGTAAATTTATTTTTATGACTTTTATATTAAACTTATGGCTGAAAAGTCAAAGTGGGACAAGTGACATGATGTGACAATGTAAATATTTATTTTGAATTAATAAAAAGAGAAACTATTTTATTTTTTATTATTCTTGAAAATATGTTGAAGGCTATCATGTGAGATTAGACTCCTAACTATCAAAAAATAGTGGGAATTAGTTATGCACAAGAGGGGCAGAAACAAAAGAAGAAAAAAATTCCTCCTTTTTCCCATTTAGTTGAACTATTGGCAAAGATAGAACACCATGAAATTCATGACTGGAAATATATGCCATGAGGTGGAACCTATGTAAAGAGGAATACGATAACTAAATTCATTCAGTTTGTAAAGAAAGGCTAGTGGGAGAGAAAGACTAGACTTGAACCCTAAACTAGAAAGATGTTGCTAAAGGGTTAAGGAGGTGAACCTGAAGAAAGGATCCTAAGTTGTTTTCCTAGCAAGGAGGGATAGAGCTCACGGGGAACTACTGTAAAGTGTATTTCATGGTTGGGAGAAACATGGAAGCCTGTAAATTATTTTCAGGAATCCTGAGATAAGTATACATGATATATGAAAATGAATCTATGATAAGTATCCACTTTTCCTCAGTTTAGAGTTTTGAATAAATTAGGTAGGAAAGTTTTGTATAACTCTTTGTGTCTCCTAGATGTATTTAAGTAAGTGAATGAATATGACTTGTTAACCTTTTTGAAATGGAATGTTTGTGTGTATATATATATATTTGGACTAACTTGTTACAGGAAAATTGGAGGCACCAGAACATAGGACCTTATTTAGGGGTTTGAACATAAACCTAGACCATGGACCACCCTGGTAACTACTGTACAGTGGATAGGAACAAAAGAAAAATGGTGAGATGTGGCTATGGTAGAAAAGATGCCAAGAAAAATTAAAGTCAATACCATTGTTTTAAAAAAAAGGGACATCCTTATGTAGTAGACTTTGTTTGAATAATTGTAAGTTAGGTATAAACATCCATGTATATATTCAAGGCATATACATTTATAATAGATTCATTTAGTATAATAATCATTACCATTAAATAAAGAGTAGTAAAGTTATGCCCAAGTTAGCCATGTAGGCCATGACAAGAAAAGAACCTCATCAATTAGCCAAGGGGATAGGAAGTTCCGGGAAAAAGAAGTAATAGGGCCTAAAGAGAATCCTGGTGCCCCCCCATGACTAGAGTCCTTCAGGCCTCTGACCTAGTTTTGGGCTTGCTAAACTTAAAATAATAGTTATATAACTATAGAACTACTTTAAACATAATACATAAATTGTAGTGAAATGTAGATTGAATGTAAAGAAAACAAAAATTCCATAAACTGAAACTTCCATGATAATTGCATGTAAGAACACTAGAAATTATAATGAATTGTTTGCAAGGTAAACAAAACAAAATCATATTTTAAGGGATTACAAACCCTAATTGGGAATATAATGGCATGCGATAACTTAAATAGGAAAATAATTACACAATTATGTCTTCCCAAAATGGAAGAATAAATATTTATTGTCTAACCTTACATGCTTTAGCCTAAAATAATGCACAATTTAAAGAAACCCTGCTTGGGTATATCTATTTTATTGACATGCATAGTAAAATTACAAGAGAAAAAAATGAAATTTCTATTATGTAGATGTTATAAGTGGAGTTACATTCTCGGCCATATGGGTATTGTTTTTATATCAAAATATAAAGAAGAAAATATGGAAATTAGTAGAAGGGGTAAACCCTCATTATAAAAATTACAATTATCATTAAAAAAAAAATTGTCTACAAAAACTAGACATTTTCTCCGCCACTTTTAATACAACTTTCCAAACATTGACATAACCAAATAAGGGTGATTCTTGTCAGTTAAGGCCTCTATGTAAGAACCCTAAACTAAAGAAAATTCTCATGTGAAATGGACAAGTTGAATCCTTTTAATGGCATCGATAAACTGTAAAAGATAAAGGCAAATGAGCACATGTAATAGCCATGGTGAAAGGAAGAGAAATTGTGAATATCTAGTTCCAAGAAATGTTGGATCAAAACTCCTAATCAAAACTGACATGTGAAGAAACAAGAAGAGTCCCTTGGTTAAGATGTCGATTCTCTTAAGAAATTAGTATAAAGAAATGTGAAAAGAGGAATGGTCATAACAAATCGAATGTTTACCTTTGACAAAGGGAAGTGAAGTCTCTGCAATACGATTCTACTATAGAACAAAAATATGTCATAATTGAATATATATATATATATATATATATGGAAATCCATTTTGAAAGAGGACAAGTTAGGTTTTGAAATTAAGACTAGATTATGAAGAATCTTACCTAATGAAAACCATAAGAATTAAGTTCCCATGTTATGAACCATGGAGCAGACAGACACCATAACAAAAACCCTCATGAAAAGTCATCTTTTGACCTACGCATTCAAATACATCGATTAGCAAAGAAACAAAAACTAGCTATTGAAAATACCCAAAACCGTAGAAATATGTAGCAAATAAGTTTAAAAGGACAAGGGTAAAGGTTGAATTTAGATCTGGTTGTAAAACCATGCCTTGGCTTGTAACTGAATTTCACCTTTTCCAATGTGTGGAATAAGGCTAGCAAAATTCATTGAGAAAATCTTCGTATTCGGAGGAAAAACCCTAGTTTTCTAATCTAATCCTCACTATAGTAGAGCCAAATCCCTAATCTACAAAGTGATAGACAATTAGGATTAAATCATATACTTCTTAGATCAATGATGGAGATTAGTTTTAAGTCATCTAAATAATTTAATATTTATAGATTTAAGTCATTTAAATAATTTAATATTTATCCTTAGATAAATATCAACCCAAAGTCAACATTAATTAAATAATTAAGCAACATACTTTTTCCTAGGTTAAAAACTTAGAAAGAATATCATATTAGTTGCTCCTTTCAAACAACCACCTAAAAAGGACTTCTCTCCTAAATTCCAACACCAAGTTTATGCAGAAGACCTTCCAAATCTACATAATCAACATTACTTAGGGGAGTTGTGCTCTAAGAGGATATATTTCAATTGGAAAGTGGTGATTTTGGAGATGATTTTGCATATGTTGAGATTAGATCTTAATTCATTTAAATAAATTAATATTTATCCTTAAATAAGCATTATCCCAAAGTCAACATTAATTAAATAATTAAACATTGCACTTTTTAATAGGTTAAAAACTTAGGAAGTAGATCATATTAGTTTCTCCTCTCGAACAACCACCTCAAGAGGACTTCTCTCCTAAATTCCAAGACGGCAAGTTTATGCAGAAGAGATTATAAAGCTACAAGACAACAATTCTTAAGGGAGATCTGATTTGAGAGGATATATTTCAAGTGGAGAAAGGTGATTTTGGTTATGATTTTGTATATGGTGTTAAATAATAAGATGTGTGAGAATAGTTCAAAGGAATCAGGGTGATACATTTTAGGGATTAGGGCTATGAACATAGTGTTAAAAGATGTCAATATTTCCCCAAAAGAGCGGGAGAAATTTACCACTCTTAATAGACCATCACCCAAATCATAAAAGCATTCTAGATAGAATTAAATGGGAGTCTATCTGACCTTGGGATCTTTTCTTTTTGAAAGTTATGGAGCAAATGATCAAGCTTTGTTTTCATGATCTCTGCCATCAAATTTTCATTTTTCTCTTGGTTTACAAATCTGTAGAAGAGTTCAATTACCTTTAGGACATAGTTTGTCAATACTTTGTTTTTTGTTGAAAGATTCCCTTGAAATGTATACAACCTTCCAATGAGATGCCTTGGAGGGAGGAGGCCAAGGATCCATATGATATTTTAATCTCCCAAATGGTATTTATGGCTTTATGATGGTTTGCAATCCTATGAAAATATTTTTTGTTTTCATCCCCCACCTAAAGCCATAGGGCTCTTGTTTTCATACGTCACTCCTTTTCTTTATCTAAGGCTTTGATATATTCCTATTGATCAGCTATCTTGAGTTCATATGAGATCTAACCATGTGAGACCTTCAGTGTTTCTTTAATGTCCGCTAGGGCCTCTATGTCTTGAGCCTTTTTTTTTACCTAATTCAAGATAAATGACTTGGACGATTTTAATTTTTTTCGGAATTGGATATGGGGATTCAGAGGAAATAGGGGAGAAAGGGAATCAAGCCTGCTTTATATCCTCATGAAGGGAGGGATACTCAAACCGAAGAGGGTTTAGCCTGAAGGGAATGGGTGGCTTAGGGGGAGTAGGATTGAGTTCAAGGAGAATAGTGAGATGATCTAAGTCTCCACCTATGGATACACATTGGTGCATTCAGAGATTTTTATTGATTAGAGTTTCAAAAATCAAGAAACAATCTATGTGTTGTGAGATCTTAGTCATCCCAAATCAATTGTTTGACCAAGTAGGAAAATATTTTTGGGGGGGTGAGATCTATGATGCCAACACCATCCACATTTTCCATGAAAAAATATGTGAGAGGATCCAAAGTGGCCAAGGGACCCTACATCTGGAAAACCACTAGAGTAAAATTTAGATCACCTCCCACTATAGTATTTTGTGGAACAATCAAATACATCTTGAAAAATTATCCTAGAAGGCTTCTTGTCACTAGATGGGCCATAAATGTTATAGTTGTGTTAATATTTACTAAGTAAGGTTCAAGTGCTAGCCTTGGGTACATGGACCAAGCCAACGTTTTCTGAATGCAAAGAGTTTTTAAACATGAAATGATTCCTCTTGAATGTCTAAAAGCATCCAATGAAACAAAATCCCAATTGGGGGGTGGCGATTTTCTAGAAGGGATTCTACTTTTTCTCCCTTCCATCATCATTTCATGAAGAAAAATGACACGAGGATGGTACACTTCAATCAATATTTTAAATTCTATTTTCTTGGAAGGGTTGGCTAAACCCCTATAGTTCAGGGAGAGCACAATCATTTGGAATCAATCTAAGGGGTTGTTTCTCTAAGGGCCCTAAGGATGGAGTTTTGTCTCCCTGATCGAGTTTTTGAGTTTTCTTAATGTTGCTGCATAGAGGGGAAGGATTTTCTTCCCTTGCTTGATGGTATTATATCCCCAACCTCTATAGATTCAATCCCTTAACTCAAATTTAGAAGGAAAATCCTAGGAGGCTTTGATCCCTTGATAGTGTAGGGTTTTCGAGAAGGAGGAAAGGTTGTAATGAGGTGGATAGGTTTGAGAAGTAATCAAGGTAACAACACTATGAGGAAGGAAGAGTGGATATGGGAGCATAAGTGGAAAGGAGAGGGGGAGGATAAGGGGAGGGAGAGGTCTGACACGGAGAATAATAGGTCCTTAGGAAGATAAGGTGTAAGCGGGTGAGGAACTGGATGGAACCTGAGCAACAACTTGTGAGGAATAATTCATAAAAATAAAGGAATGGAGATAATAGGGAAGGGATGGTTTTACATAACTACGGGGGATTCCCCCCTAACGGACCTGCCAATGCTAAGGGAACCTCCTTAGTGATGACTATAGGAGCAGGTGGAATATGCTCCAAATTTTTCCCTACATTCCCATCCATAGAAGGATAAATGTGTGTTGCTTCCAAGAAGGTAGGAAGAGTGTTGACCAAAGTTGGAACAATGATGTATATATGGAATGAAGAGACTCAATATGGGGCCTCCTTGTGAACTCACTTCTTCTTTAATTTTCTCATAGGGAATTCCTTTCCCATATGGCCATGTACATGACAATGACCACACTTGAAAGGTATGCCCTCATAGTCCAAGCTTTGATGATGCACCAAATCCCTTAAGTTGATAGAAACATTGTCAGGTAGGCCTGAGGATAGGTTTAGGCTCACGACGGCATGGTGCTAAACCAGTACTCTAACACCCTAGTGTGTACATAGTATAACACGCCGCCGAAGAGTTATTTAAAACAATCGTGTGCCACTTATATATAACAAACCTATGCTTACACTGCTCAATAGCACTGGGTAAAGGTTTAAAAAAAAAATATCAGTCATAAAATTATTTTGATCATATTAGTGTTATATCCACTCGAAGCAACTTTGTTGTTCTTATATTAAAACACTCTAGTACGTAATTTAAAATAGAATTTCTATAGGGTTTGTAAGTTAAAAAAAATTCAGTGTTATATTCCAACGAATCACCAGTGTATTTAATGTATTAAAATGCCCTAGTCCATCTTAGAACGCACACCACTAGGGTGTTTTTAATTTTGAAAAACTGTGGTGCTATATTCCCACGAAGCACCGCTACAG
This sequence comes from Pinus taeda, assembly GCA_000404065.3. Taxonomy (NCBI): domain Eukaryota; kingdom Viridiplantae; phylum Streptophyta; class Pinopsida; order Pinales; family Pinaceae; genus Pinus; species Pinus taeda. Next base: position 356,829 of record APFE030832665.1, read on the forward strand.
TTCATGTATTAAAACGTCTTGGTGCACATTAACAAGAGCACCACTATAGGGTTTTTAATTAAAAACAAAAAATGTGGTGTTATCTTCCCACTAATAAATGATGTTCATGTATTAAAACATCCCAGTGCATCTTAGAAAGAGCACTGCTAGGTAGTTTTTAATTTTAAAAACATGTGGTGTTATATTCCCATGAAGCACTAGTGTAGTTCATGTATTAAAACACCCCAGTGTGTCTTAACAAGAGCATTGCTATAGGATTTTTAATTTAAAAAAAAAAACAGTGCTCTCGGAGATAGTATGCACCATGCGTTATAATGACGCATCGAAACAGGGTTAAATAAAAAAACCCTACCAACTATAAATTTCATTTTTAAAATATATAGTGTTGTAGAGATCTGAAGCACCAGTGGCACTCTTTCCTTATGTAAGTACCCTTCCATTGGTGCTTCTCTTGCGCACAATCCTTCCATACAATGCTTAGTGCGTGGATTTCCAATTTTCGCAAACAGTGTGAAATTTGCTTTTCTCAATTACGTGTCAATTATACCTCCTCGACAACCAAATGTCTAGGTAATGTCTATGTTTCTCTCTAATTAATTTTTTAGTGGATTAGAATTGCAAAAGAGGTCTAAAAATCCACTGTTTTTGAATTTTTTTTCCTACACAGTGCATTCAATAGGTTCACTCGCACTGATAGTGGTGCACCCTATAAATTTACAGGGTGCACCACAATTCAGTGCGTGAACCTAACACAATGCGGTGTTGTCAGTGCATCTTGTAAATTACAACGCACCAGTAAAAGCTATAAATTGTATGTTGGTGCATACGTTTTTAGGTTACTCTTGGTGCATTTATATTTACCAAACGCTACGCACACATAATATTAAAAAAATATACCTTGGTGTTCAATAACCTGAACATTCCATACCAGTGCGAAAATCTTATATTAACACACCGATGTGTAAGGTTGTCTTGACACATTGTGTTGAAAATGTATGTATGCGAACCAAAAATAGTGTGACATATTATGTACGCATTATTGTCATTGTTGTGTTTGATAGTGCACTTGAGCCGTCACATTGTTGTTTTTTGGGCGCACCAGGGATGATTTTTTTCTTTTTAATTGAAAGTTATATGTCCATATTTATAAATTCATTTTTCATTTAATAAAAAAAATTATGTGTTATGTATGAGGCTGATGTATTTTATATGTCAATCATGTAGTAGAGACGTTAATAAAGGGAGCAACAACGGGAGCAAGAGCAGATGGCAGACCAATACAATATGGTATAACCATGGGAGGCATGAGAGAGGGGGAGGGATTTATACCCTCGCCCTATTAGTGCAGCGACCCGAGCGCTCTTGAGGAATGTAGGCCTCTTTAAGTACTATGAGGAGGCTACATCCCTGAAGGTGCACTCTAGCTTATTGGCACAGTTGATCCGTTGGTAGAATGTCCAGGAACATTCTTTCCATGTCATTCCTGAGACATGGTATAGGCCCTTTGAGGAGGAAATATATTTTATCATTGCCCTATCCAAGAGAGGAGAGGATTTTCCCAAGTTCCCTGATGTCCCCCATGGGGTTGCAGTAGAGAGTCATCTTGTCTACTCTCATAGATATGTTGGGGGTCATGTAGTTCATCCAACATATTTTAGGTGCGTGGTGGACAACTAGATATTGCTTCTCTTGCTATACAGGAGGTTAGGTGCCTCTCATTATTAGTGACCACCATTGCACACTAGACTAGTAATGGGAAACACATTAGTTTACCTCTTTTGTATTATGTTGATTATTTGATGCAGATGCCACGATGTATCAGATGGTCTGCCATTTTTTTGAGGCAGTTTTGTAGGGCTTTAGATAGATGTCATGTAATGATACATGGGAGGATGAATTTCCCTTTCGCTTCAGAGGTTTTTTGTTTATCTTTTGAGAGGTTTCCAGAGACGAGGCCTACATTTTACCGTCACCCTCCTAAGCCGATGACTAAGGTGCATATGCACATGTGGGGCTAGATTATGGGAAAGAGGGGCTTGTCGAAGTATACGACCAAGATTTTCGCCTAGGAACCGGCGCTACTGGACAGTGAGGATGACCACACATTTATCTTGGTGTTGTTTCCATTTGCGAGGATGGATTGGAGACAACGTCCCAACATCCTCTTCACACTAGATGATCCTGCAGATGATAGAGGTAATATTATTGTTTTCTTTAAATTAATCTAGTTTCATTTTATTATCTTAATTGATTAGAATAATATTTATTCTAACACATTTTTTAACTTGTTTTATTAAATTTTTTAATGAAATTGTCTAATTATTGTTGTGTACTATATATTTCGTAGACATCGACACATTCATTGGGGACTTTCCTCCTCCCCCACTGGAAGGATTAGATGCAGAGATGGGCAAGGCCGAAGAGGGTGATGAGGCACATCCTCAAATGCAAAGTGGTGTGGGCATCTGGGCTCGTAGGTTTAGTCTTAGATTTAGGATGGATTACTACGACTAACTGTCTAGACTTTTGGTTGAGGAGGGAGTTCGCCTTGTGCGGAATCAAGACATTAGGGTAGACCATAGGCTCTTGGAGCTCTCCATGGATTTTCTGCATGATATGATGACTCTTATGTGTCATATCGTAGGAGCTACCAGAATATTGGCAACAATAAGGGATGCATGGCATGCAACAAATACGTCACCTGACTCTTCACACAGTGCTAGTCCGTACTACCCCATAAGATCATGCTTCTAGTAGTACTACCCCATTAGATCATGGTCATGGTGTTGGTGATCCTTCTAGTAGTACACTTCCTCATCATTCGCCAGATGATCATGTCCCAGTACTGGCAGAGGTGCCTCATGTTTCTCTTGAGAGAGAAAAATAGCCACCTTCTCCTCCACCTGATAATTCAACTCTTGAGGTAGTACTTGACAGTCCATCATTGTCTACTACATAACTAGCCCCTGTAGTAGCCACTTTATCGACAGATCATAATCGGAGGTTTTACTTTGTGTAACAACATGCCTCAACTTGCAAACACTGATTTACGATCTCCGATGTGACATCATCCTCTACCACTTGTCACCTTGTGGGTGGTGACATGTGTCACCCTATTTTGGCCCCTTATGACCCCTCAAAATGTTGAATTTGCATGCCATGTGTGTGTCGTACTTCCATGTCATACTAATGTCAGCTATCCCATGTCCCTTATCGGGACCAATCAGACGTTGCCATGCATCCCATTGGAGGAGAGAGAAGAGGCCATGTCCTGCCTGGTTTTATGTTGAAATCCTTTGTTAACCTGCATTAAGCCCTCCCCAACGCTTTAACACTAAAGAAACAATCTCAAGTGCTTTAACATTATTGCCATTCGTTGATTGCAACTTTGTTAAGGTTAACACTTTGAAAACGTCGATCATCGATCATCGATATGGCCTGGACCCATCGACTGTTGATATGTCGATATCGCTCTAGACCTCTGATGTGTGGGACCTCTGATATGTTGGGACTTTTGATTTGTGGGATTGTCGATATGTCAGGACCCAAGATTTTACGCTTAGGAATTTTCTCCTTGTTTTCTAATTTTCAAAGGGAAACTTCAATCAGCTCTAGCTTCTGATTACAGAGTCCATTTTGGGACTTCCACATAAAGTTGGGATGCTAATTCTAAGAACTATCCAATGGAGTGGATCCAATTTATCTTTGAGAGCTTTTGTGGTTTGGAATATGGCTTCATAATTCACTTCTCTTGTGTGCACTTTGGGCAACTGAAAACACATTTTGCAATAAGTGACAACATTGACTCCAACTAGGGATAGTGCCTTGCTAGCAAGGTGCTGAGAATCGGTAGACCAATAGTCTTCACCATTGGGCATAGAGTCAAAAATATAATGAATCTATACAACCAAAAAATCACCATCGGACTTTATTTGTTGAGATTTCTTTCCTCATAAAACTGAAATGCAGAAATACAAATTATAACAACTGGAAATTGAATTCTCAACTAGTAAGATATTTATATACTACTCTTACTTATGTATAGGGCATCAATTAAACTAAGTGAATTCAACCCTCCAATGGAGCTAGGCCAGGATTTGGGTGTTGGACCTAATGCCTCCATGCTACTAAAATTTAAAAATCAAAACAAGCGTGGACCATGAAAAGTCTTCAAACAAAAAAACTAACACATGCTCTAGAAACAACCTCTGTTGTTGACTTAAGAATTTTGTCATGTAGTCAGCTACAGGGTCATAGAACTGACAAGAAGAATTTGTAGCTGCCTTATTTCCATGAAAAGTTTGATGACCAATATCTTCTTGGTCAGGGCAGCCGCAAATATTGTTAAGCTCCTCAGCTTTAGATTTTTTGAGAAAAAATTGTTACTGGAAGCCTGCTTCCCATTTGCTAGTAAACCACTCCCTTTGAACATCCGTGGCCATCTCATCCTCCTCTAAATAATATGAATCTTAAATCGGAGGATGTTCTTGAACTTGTTCTCCAAGTGAAGGATGTGCATCATGGACTAGAGCCTCTTTGTTGACCTCTTGGTGAGCCTCCTACTCTTTTGCAGCTTCCCATGACTGGGATTGTTGTGGCTCTACATCACTTAACTCTCCATGAGAGTCATATACATCATAAGAATGAGAAACATCAAATTGTTTTGAATAAGATCTCTGAGGGTTTATTTTTAGCTCGATGATGTTTCCTTCTTATCTTTCTTGATCTTTGGGTGATGCTTCCTGATGTGAGTAGATGTCTTCTTGGAGCGCAGCTCCCCAAACATCTTCAACAAGGTCATTAACCTCAAGAATATCTTCATCATTGAAATATGAAAAAAAAAATCAAATAGAGCATTCAATGGATATAATCTTTTGCAATAATGATTGAACGCCATATGAAAACTCTTTAAGGAAGATATTTTGCCATGAGGTATTGTTCTGTACCAAATTCTAAAATTGTCTTCGAAAGAGTACATGAACAATTTCATTTGCGCATCTTAAAAAATAATACCTTGTTGTTCCATGCATTCATGAAAATCCTTAAGGTGTTGGTCCAACCTTCTATCTGTGTTTCCACTGAATCTAGGAAAATAGGTATTCCATTCATGAAATAAAGGGACATGATTAGGATAACCAACAATAGAAGAAAAATTCAATGGGGCAAATTGGTTGGCCAAGAATGCAGGAATGGCCATTTTGAAAACTCCGTAGGTAAGTGATCCCAGTTTCAAAGGTAGGGAAATTTTTCGGTTGCTTTAGCATCAGAGTAAGTATGAGGCTGCTTGAAACCAGAACAATCAAATAGAGATATGGACAGTGGAGTCGCCAGGATGTTTACCATAAAATTCAAACAGTGGAGTCACCAAGGTGAGAGATCTTCAACCCACACTTCCCTTGCTCACCTAATAGAGGGAATGTAAAAAAATTTCGTACCTAGGGAAAAGTATTCTAATATGTTCCTCGAAAATGGCACCAGAAAGAAGTTGTTGCTTTTTCTAGCACCCATAACACAAGTGCATCAGGAGACATAGAAATATTCCTAGAGACAGCCTCTGGGTTGATTGTAGACAAATGCCTAGGACATCTCAGATATAGGAGTGCATGGAATAATATCAGTGAGGGGTTTTAGCAGCACTCAATTTGTCACGTAGTTAAAAAGATAATGGGGGGGATTAATTCAGTAGGCCTTCATTAAGGTAAAATCAAGCCAATACATGGATCTAAATGTTCATGGGGGTAAATTGGGCCAACCTCAAAGAGAAATTTTTCGTTCTGGTGGTTGACACACAACAACAAGGAGCTTAATATTGACGTTGTAGTAAAGTGAAGAGGAGAAAAGGAAGGAGGGAATTCGGTGCGTAGGGCTGATTCGAATGCAAAGTCCTAAGCCACAATGTTCCAACATGAAAATGGAAGAGGGAGGAGATGAAAGAGCGGAAAGAGTGGAGCGTGAATTAAGGTTTCATGCCATATACCTCATGGGTACCTTAATCGCCAAACAACATGAGTAAATTTGTGCTCATACAGGTACAACAGGTTGAAAGAATAATCACAAGTAAATTTGTCTTGTACACAATTACTGTAGGTTATAGAATAACATAAGTAACTATGTTTTATACACAGGTACTGTTTGCTATTTAGCAACCTAGATAAATCCATGAATTAGAGAGAAACCGACAACTTCATCACACTATTTTAGAGAAAGAAAAACATATATGAAATGAGATTTATAGAGGGGAAAACATACTTTGCATTGCCATAATTAGAATCACCAATGAGTTTCATTAATCTTCGAAATGAGTCCCAATCACCAGTCCATTTACATTCAGAAATCTATAGCTCAAGTCCCTCATGAACAAGCTTCATAGAACCAAAGTGGAACCACAGAATTTGGACCACTGCAGTGCAAAATTCTGGAACCTATTCTAAGTGTTTCCTCCCCCTATTTATAAAGAGAAGGGGGGATTTGAATTAACATTTACAAAATATCTCAACCAAGGGCCAACTGTCTGATTGAATAGTTGTCTCAGCCTGCGATAGATTTGCTTCCCAAAATTATTCCCAAGGATTTGATTCCTTTCTTGAAAATAAACATAAATTACAGCATAAGGAAAAAATGAAAACGAAAAGATGATGGAGGAAGTATCCCTATGCCATTTCTGAGATTGCCCCTGATCAAGTCACATCTTTGCCTTAGTGTGCTTCTTCTGCTGCTCGGCCAGTTCCTGTCTCTTTCACCTTAACTACTTGACTTCTCCACTCTCTGGAGTTGGTAGTGATCAACTGTGTTTTCTTGTTACAGAGTAGAACCATAAATTGTCATCGAATTCCTTCGTTGTGTGTCTGAGTGGAGCTCCATACTGAGCCTTTAAGTCTTCCTGAATCCCATACCTCCATTTACTCTCCGAATATGTGCAACAAAGCAGTCAAATTCATTTCTTCGACCCATGTAGTCCTTGGTTTCTTGTTACAGGGGCTTCTACAGGATTAACCCATATCAATTTGCAACTGCTCCATGCCTTTATTCAATGTCTCAGCTACTGACCCATCCACTTTTAAAGTTTTGTACCATGCTATCAGAACATTACTGCATCGAGACTTTTATTCTAGAGGATGTTACAAACAACGCGTTCCGATGCTCCTTGGCCCCCTTTGGTTTAACCCCTTTCATTATTTCTTCATCATAGGATTGAGGGATGTGACCTTGGGCTCAACCTTTATATCAGAGCTCCTCAGTCGACATTTTTAAATCAGGGATTTAACTTGGAGTGAGGTGATATTAGGTTTCATCGATCGCTGATTGTCGACCACCTTCCTTGCTTAGCCCTTGGTTCCTTTGGCTTTATCTGACTGCGGGCCAAACCTTATATTGGAGCCCCTTTATCAATGTATCACAATCGGAGGTTTTACTTTGTGTAACAGCATGCCTCAACCTGCAAATTCCAATTTTCAGTCTCCGATGTGACGTAATCCTCTACCACAGGTCACCTTGTAAGTGGTGACCCGTGTCACCCTGTTTTGGCCCCTTATGACCCCTCAAAATGTTGAATCTCCATGCCATATGTGTGTCGTGCTGCCACATCATGCTGACGTTAGTTATCCCATGTCCCTTATCGGGAGCAATCTTATGTTGCCACGCGTCCCTTTGGAGGATAGAGAAGAGGCCTAGTGTTGCATGGTTTTACGTTGAATTACTTGTTTAACCTGAATTAGACCCTCCTCGGTGCTTTAACACTGAAGACACAATCTCGATTCTTTAACACTATCGATATTCATTGATCGCAACTTTGTTAAGGTTGACACTTTGAAAAAGCCTATTGTTGATTTCCGATATGGCATGGACCCGCCGACTGCCGATATACAGATATCACTCTAGACCTCTAATGTGTGGGATCTATGATGTGTGAGACCTCCGATATGTCGCGAATTCTAACTTGTAGGATTTCCAATATGTCGAGACTCATAATTTTACACTTAAGCATTTTCTCCTTGTTTTCTGATTTTCAAAGGGAAATTTCAATCTGCTCTAGCGTTTTATTACGAAGTCCATTATGGCACTTCCACATACCACTGGAAAGCTAATTTCAAGCACTATCCAATGGAGAGGGTCTAATTTAGCTTTAAGAGCTTCCATGTCTTGGAATATGGCTTCATACTTCACTGCTCTTTTACCCTTTGGGCAACTGAAAACAAATTTTGCAGTGAGTGACAACACCGTTCAAAGTTTCAAACATTCTACAAGGCATTTTTAATAAATATTTTTTCTATTTCCATGGTAGAAAAGAACTTGATTACTCAATCTTCCACTTTCAACCAAAAAAAGAAATGATATAGGAAATGATATCTCCACAGGAAAAGTATTACATTGGCTTTCTTGCTAATGATACAACAATTAAAGGATTAAATGTATTAAAAGAGAACTCTTAATTTATAAATAACTAAATAAAAGTAGAGTCTGAAAAATAAACTAAACACGTAATGATAAATATGTTAAACATATGTATAACTATATACTTCAATGGAAAATATAGTACATCACTACAGTAGTGTGCAAAGAATTTGCAAAAGGAACAAAGAAGCAAGTGACAAAGTCTGCATCAAATCTGTAGAGTCATCCCATACACAAAAATACTTCCACTATCTCAATGGGAAAAGTACACTCATATATTATACAGTTCTTGTTTCACTGAATCCCTAATTTTTTTATGGAAATTTGAAGCCCTGTGGTGTTTATTTAATAATCATCACATTTAGGACAAAACTTGAGTGAGAATTTCAGTAAATAAACCATGCATGTACTTGTAAGATTTGCATCTCATCATCTTCTCAATTTATGCTGCGCCACCCATCTATTTGGGCGAATAATATGCTCAAATTGGATGGCCATTGGTAACCTATTCCTTGAAATCCTTACAAGCTTATAACTTTAGAAACTTAAAGTATTGGAATCTCTCCAATAGAGAGAGGGCTTGCAACTTTAGTAACTTCAAATATAGAAACCTCTCCAACAATGAGAGTTTCTTTTAGATGCTAACAATTGTAAAATGTTATAATTTTAAGATGCTCGAACACCCAAGTGCAATCTGACATGCTGAACATGAAATATGTAGCTTTTTTGTGGTCTGCCTACCCTAGGAATACAATGTATACAACCTAAATTGTCTCCACTCCAAATAGGATTCTACTGTGCCCCCTTCAATTTCTGACCTTATTTCACCCAAAGTTTAAATTTATAGCGAGCTCACTCAAATTTATGAGACCCCTTAGACTCCAAACATTGCTTTGCACATTGGGTTCCAAACTTAATGAAGGACTTTCCCCTAAATCAGAGTGTGCTCAATCATGTAAGATTAGAAATACTTCACATTTTTAGGCATTCACATAGGCATAGAATATGTCTGGAGGAAAATTTAGTGCATGGCACCACACTCCACAACCTGAGAGAGATGAAACTGACAAGAAATCTTGATAGAACCTCTTATGGCAGTCACAAGCTTTACACATCTAAATGAACAATGAACTATAAAAACTTTTAAATATCCATGCCTACTAAATGGGTTGTCTATTTGTTTCTAATTAACCATTTTTCAATCCACATCTATAGGGATTTCTTCAAAGCATTATAACTCCATCTTAATGGTTGATAGAACATTCCACATATACATTGATATCTTAAAAACAAATTTCTTCAAAGCGTTATAACGCCATCTTAATCATTGATAGAGATCTGACATTGATAAAACTTTGAATCAAAGGTAGAGCCACTGGAAAATATGGATTAGAGCCTCTCACTAATGATAAAAAAGTATGCAATTGTATAGATTGATATTCATTACAGATGGATGAGTTTTATTGCCAACAATAAACCTTTACACTCATCCATAAATTTTGAGGTTTATTGCCAGCGGAAAACCTTGACACCCATACATAATTTTCTTAGAATGATAGTTGTTTTAAAAATCCAAAATGTTGAGGATATCTTTCCCTCCTTTCTTGACTCAATTCTCCTACACAGATTACTGATTATGTCTCAAGATTGCTTTCCCTCCTTGCTTAGCTCAGATCTCCAATTATAGAATAGTAGTTCACAATATTTACCATCCCTAAATTCTTGTCTAAAGATCTCTTTCCTTCTTTGCTTGGCTTGGATCTCCGGTTATAGAATAGTAATTTGCTATGGCATAGATTTTTGTGATTTTTTTCACATTACAAGTCTAAGTTATTAGAATTCAGAGAAACTTTGAACCCAATCACAATAGAATATTTTTTATTAACCCTGCAAGTTTTGTAGACCATATTGAGAGGCGTTTCTCCATAGCCAGATACTTGTTCTATTTCAATTATTGGATGTTCCGCATGAATCTCCCACAACATACATAATCACTGACCCTACAAAGCTAGAGGTTAAGAAGTGTAGAACATTTGAAGCCGTGCTTGTGGTGACATGCGTTCCATTCTTTGATTTGTTTGGAGAGTGTAGTAGAGACATAGGTGTTGTGGCTAGGAGACATCAAGGAAGTGTTTATCTTCTGTAAGGGAAATTTGCAACTATTTCTTGATGGTCTCCCTAGGGGGTTTTATTGAGGTGGTCATGGTTTTTCTCCTTTTGGATAATATCAGTACTCAGATCGATGATTGGAAGAACTACGACAGTTTTTTTGGATTGCCTATGACTTTAATGATGAGATCCGTGGGTTGCTAGTGAAAGAGCAGTGCATAGCAAATAGGAGGGGAAGAAATATGGGCACCTATAAGGGGAAAAGTGAAAATTCAATCTAGATGGAGGTGGATTGGTCATCCGTGTGAAATCTCATAAGCATAAACAATTGGATATATGCTACAGGAGAATCACATGGTGCCTTTGCCCTGCCCTGCCTCTTTGTGGTGAAGAGAGGCATAGCTTCCTAGTGGCATGGATTGTGTCACTCAAAGTTTGTGTGGCAGGATTTAAATTTATTAAAGATATACAAAAGGGCGATCTTCTGACTAAAAAAAAGGATATAGGAGTTGTAATTTTTACGATTACCAAAAGTTTTCAATGTTTCAAGGGGTTGAGGACATTGTCAAATAATTAATTAAGGATTTTGGTACCGTAATCATCAATCTCCATTTACCTTTCAATTTTCATGTTTGGAGTGTGATCGCTTGAGTATAATTATAGAAATAAATAAAATTCATTTGACACTTGTAATAATATTAATAATTGGAGAAAATAAAATTTGTACGAATTAACTAGTATTCATGTGAATTAGGGAAATAGAATATAGGGCATTTTGGTACCGACCATTTTGGTAGAAAAACATTATTCCCAAGTGTCAGAAATTGATTTTGGTGATATTTTTCCTCCTGTTTCCAAGATAGCTTCTATTAGATTACTTTTATCAGTTATTGTTTCTTTTGATTTTGAGGTAGAGCAGATGGATGTGAAGACAACATTTCTTCACAGGGATTGTTGGTCACTTTTAATTGCTTATTAATTAAACAATCGAGTGCCACATAAATTGTCAACCTAGGGAGGTCTGATTATTTCAAAGGAAACTACGTACTATATGTACTAATCTTAAAAGCACTAGAAGTTGTAGTACAAACAAATCACACCTCATTTAAAGCTCCACTCCGTGTTACAAAAATTATACTCTATTGCAGATATCTAACAAGAGATGAATAACTGAACATAAGGAGTAAATCTGCAAAGGAAAACAATGGCTATGTTGTAACATAGGATCAAGACCCTATCCCCAGAGCGGGAACTTTTAGCACCTGCCTCTGTTTATTTAGTTCGCCAATTCACTCTGTAAACCTAATCACCGGTGAAACACTAATGAAATAACATCAATCAATTAAGAAAGAAACAGAGTTTCAGCAAAGGTAAAACAACATCCAGAAACAATACTTGTTAACAAGGCATGAACAGAAATCACACTTAACACACTGCAGTAAGATAATGGGTAAATATTGTGATGAAGGTGAGCCCTGTCCTTCTCACAAGATTCCCCAGGAAACAAGAACTAAAATGAGATGTTCAGAACAAAACTTTATTCATTCATCAATATACCATATTACAGAAAAGATTCAGTCTTGTTCCTTCAGCTAAAACCTCTTGTTACAGTCTGTTCATCCCCCCTTCTAATGTAGATGTATCCTCTTTATAAAGAGGAGACATATATTACAAAATATTTACATTATAGATTCTAGTTCAACCCATTATACAAAAATATGGAAATCAGTTTCCCATCAACAAAATGTTGTTACAGTAATTTAGATTATGAACGTTACATCCAATGTAACAGCTTCCTCAGTGATCGATCGAGTTCCTCTATTGCTGTCAAATTTAGTACGCAAATCTCAACTATTTCAACTTCGAGATTTGCATGTTGTTCTAGTTGTTTCAGCTTCGAGATTTGTGTGTTGTTCCTGCTATTTCAACAGCTACAAAAGATAGTCCTGCCAACTTCAGGCAATTTCAGCAATGCGGACTGCACATCATTCTTTAATTGTTCAACAACTAATCAACTTCAAAGATTAATTATGAAGACAACATGATTAGATGTTAAATAATTAAACATATAGTGATGAGAAGAGTCACTGCATACCTTTGGAATAATTAAGTCAAAACACTAACAAGGACTTTCAAATATGGGTTGAAAAGGGTGATATTTAACAAAATGTATAGTCAGAAAGAGACAATATGAGGTCCTAACATCCCCCCCAGTTGAAAGGGTTGCATGTCCCCATGCAACTTCTACTTTGAGTCTGAGTCGGAATACTGGGATGTACAGTGAAAATTGCTTATGCAATAAGTATAGAAAGTGCTGTCAACCATGTCTTTGAAACATTGGACATTTTGAACTCTTTGCCATGCTGCAAGCTCCTCCTTTTTGGACAACCTGAACTGAGCCTTGTATTGTTGTCATGGCAACAATAGAAGAGGGAAGTGAAAGTGATAACCCAACCATTTCTCAGCACACTGTTGAATACATTTAGCATAGTTAGGTATCCGTGAGATTGCTGCCTGAAGATTGAGAGGGTTAAAGGGATGGTACTCCCTTCTCTCCTTAGGGCAGTGTTCCCAAAATAGATTGTTTGCTTGTATGACCAAAGTTCCTTTAGTCTTGACATAATGTTGGTAGTCCTCCAAGACTGCTACCTGTAGTTTTCTGATATGGTCGGTCATTCCTGGCTCTCGTAGAACCCGTTGATGTTCAGTAATAAAAACAGTGGCATTCTGTGGCTCAGCTCGGATCCAGAGAAGGCAATTCTCTTCATTGTGTGTTGCTGACATGAAAGCATTTTTCCAGGTAAGCTGATTAGCCAAGAAAGAAATGAAGCCTCTAATCTGAATATCACCAACGAGAGGAATCAAATTAAGCTTCCTATCTTCAGGCATGGCCTCATTATGAAGATAGAGTTCACATAAAAAATTCTGTTCACTATTTGATTCTTCTACAAAAGTCTCAATAAACTGCTGAGGTGTAGACACCTTGTGGGGTTGTCCATCTCTGATCGCTTTCACTTGGAGGAACGCCAAGCATTCTCTCAGAAACACAGAATAATTAAAAGATGGTTTTCTAGTGGCGAGTAATCTTTGAACCAGGTCAAAGATAAGAGACAGTCTAGTTTTTAGCTTTTTGTTTTCCTTGTGTTGTGCATGAGACTGTTCCAGGACTTCTCAATTTCTATATACATGATTCAACCATAATGATTTATGTTCCTGTAATGCCTTTTCTTGTGATATATCATACTCTCTCTCCCATGTATCCCTTAGTTCTTGAAAAATGGAGGTTTGAGTGAAAACAATCCTTACACATTGAGGTTCAGTCTGGGTACATACAGTCTGTAAAGACTTTGGTGCTGGTTTTTCATCTGTAACAACTGGGGTAGGCCGGGGTACTTGTGGTTTTATTTCTTCCTCAGAGGTCTTTGAAGGCCCTCCTGGTTCTTGTGTAACAGCAGGGCGTTCCTTTTTAACTATGACAGAAGCAGATACAGGAGTGGATCCAGGCAATGGGACTTCGATTATCTTATAACCAGCTCGAGAATAGAGATCACCATATTCACTGCACATGTATTCATTGTGTCCATCCTTTTCTGCACTCTTCTCAGTTGCAGATGCTACATGAGCTAAAATATACAGATTGAATTCTTTTTCATAAGCTTCCCTTGCCATCATTAACTCATGCTTATAAGCCTCAATCTCAGATTTCAAAAACTCATTTTCTTCCTAAAGGGAGGCTAAAGTAACCGAGCCTTCTGTAGCAGTTGCAGGTTCCAGTGGATGGGAGGATCATTTTTCGGTGGCAGCTTCATCATTTGCATCCTCAGCAAGTGGTTCTTGTTTATCAACTGCTGCGTCGGTAGTAGGTATGTGTTCGTCTGTTTCCTGTTCATGATCGTCAGCAGGTGGTTCTTGTGTAGCACCTGCTGGACTGGTAGCTGGTTCTTGTGTAACAACTACCTCTAGGTCATCTATCTTTTGTTCCTCGACAGGTGGTTCTTGTGTAACACCTGTTAGGTTAGTGGCTAGTTATTGTGGAGTAGCCACATGCTGTACATCGTCTTGAATGTCTAATTTTGATAAACCAGTAGCTGGTCCTTGTGGAGCAGCTGCGTCTTCTAAAAGAAATGATGTCACAAAATCCTAAACACTTTGCATTTCGGTACCCGTGGGTGAGGAAGGTAAGGATTCAGGGCCTGGCGAGGTACGGGGTTTTAGGATGATAGGTGGGGAATTTGGGGTGATGGTCTCAATTGTTGCAGATGTCCTTGTTCGTCTTCGAGGTATGGAGGCAGGAAAAAAAGTGATTTTTCTCTTACGAACATTTTTCCTTAGGGTAGGGGGATTATCAGTAATAACAACTTCCTTAATTAGAGCCCTCGCTCTTCTCTTTAGTGGGGGTGCAGCCTTTTCTTGTCTTTTCCTTTTGAGCTTAATAATGCAGGTATTATCATCTGAATTATCACTGGGGATATGGATGGTGGGAGTGGATGAAATGGCTACATTAAGGGGTGGGGTCTCTTGAGGATTTGTAGTGTCCAATTGGGGTGTTTCGGCTGCTGGTTGCTGAATTTCAGCAGATTCCTGGAGATTTTCTGCTGTCAGCTGAGGGATTTCAACAGCTTTCTAGGGAGGGTTGTCAAGGGGAGGGGGATTCTATAGGGCAAAGCCCCTCTGGATTAGGAGCTGAACCAAGTGATGGTGCGTGAGGGAGAGGAGTGGGTGCCTTGCATTCACGGAATAGTGTGACATATTCTTTAGACAGCCAAGCAGATAGTATGGCATATTTAATAAACGACCATGTCTTAAATGATTCAACAACACAAAGTCGTGCTGGTACACTACCTGGTAACGTCCTTCGCAGGTAAAGTAGTGCTTGACAAACTCTCCAACCTTCCGCCATGGCGGTGGTAGTGAACGGAGTGCAACACCCCTGCCTTTAGGTTCGACCTGCTCCCCTGGTAGAAGAAAATTTTGCTGTGCGTTCAGAATGAGGTGTTTCTGACTGAACCAATGAATGCCATCAGTTGGTAACCCTGAAACCTGCGTTATATCCTCCTTTGTTACTGGAATTCGCACTATCTGAACAGTAGAGTATCCTTCCTTCAAATTGCGTGCGAATTCCAGAACTTGCTGAGAATCAAAATCCGGGAGCCTTTGGAAATAGTCCACCCATCTTGCTTGTAGAAAAATTTGATGTGCTTCCTGGTAAAGTTTCAATAGAGCCGTTGAGCCAGGTTCATGTTGAAAAACGTTTCCTCCCATAGTTATTGGTTCAGTAAAATGCAGAGTA
This sequence comes from Pinus taeda, assembly GCA_000404065.3. Taxonomy (NCBI): domain Eukaryota; kingdom Viridiplantae; phylum Streptophyta; class Pinopsida; order Pinales; family Pinaceae; genus Pinus; species Pinus taeda. Next base: position 372,619 of record APFE030832665.1, read on the forward strand.
CAGAGCCGAGTTACCGCAGCTGAAACAGAGTAAGATGTTGCAAATGAGGTTATGACACAATAAGGCAAAGACGGGGTGACGAGACACGACCGTGAAAAAAATGACGGTGATTGGCATATCATGGAATGATTGCAATATTTTGGTATTCCCCCCCAACTATGGCTAAAATGATAAGTTTGAATGTACGACGATTTCGACAATCATATCAGGATCTTCTCATTAACTACAGTTTAATAGTTACACATAAACACGCATAACTTCGCGTTTTACCTTTGATTGTTGTGGGGAAAATATAATCTCGTCGTTAATAGATCACCGATGGTCGTGAAAAAGGGTTTATAAAGTATGAGGGTATTTATACGAAAGGTTTTCTACATTCACGGGAGGTGATAGTGAAGGAACACAATTATCAGGATGAATCGCTGATTCCCTCAATGAAAAGTGATATGTATCTATCATTTTTGAGAGAAAGTAATGCTTCAATCTCGGGAAAAATGGGAAAATTGGTGCTTCTTAAGGAGAGATGGAAAAGATTGGTGTTTCATCAATGGAGAAAATGGGGAAAAGTTGGTGTTTCGGCAACGGGAATAATGGTGCTTCAGCAACGGGAAAAATGGTGTTTCAGCAACAAAGAAAATGGGAAGATGTTGCTGAAGGGTAGTGAGAGGGAATGGATTATGATTTGAAGTGAAATGGCAATGTTTCCCAAGCCGAAGCTTGATCCTTCTTGCATTGAAATTGTTCTTCTCAACCAGCCTCCGAATCTAAGATCTGTAAAATAGTTAATTGTAACATGGAAACCCTTGACAAGGATTATTAGTTAAGAAATCTAATCTAATAAAAATATATAAATAGAAAAACTAAGTGCAATGAGGGGTAGCAGACTCCCCCAGAAAGGCATAATGTGTATCTGTCATACAAGTGGCCTTGAAATCCTCTTTAGAAATAGGTTGTTGATACAAACGGAGCCAATACCCATTCACTAATAATGGTGTTTTAGAATCATCAATTGTTAGGAGCCTAACTGTTCCATTTGGAAAAACAATATCTACTTCATAAGGTCCTAGCCACCTAGTTCTTAATTTTCCTTGAAAATTTTCAAAACGGGAGTCATACAATAGAGCCCAATTACCTTTTTGGAACTGCTTATGCTTAATGGTTTTATCATGCCACCTGGTTCTTTACTGTTGTATCATAGTTGTTTGATGGATGGCATCCAACCTCTTTTCATCCAATTCCTGAAGCTGCTGCAACCTAGTTGTCTGTGCATCAGTCAAGTTAAGGTTAACAGCTAAAGCAGTCCTTAAGGTTTTGATTTCAAATTCCACAGGAAAAACAACACTTTTACCATAAACTAATTCATAAGGTGAAAAACCTATAGTGTTCCTCCAAGTAGTTCTGTAAGCCCATATTGCTTCAGGCAACCTTTGAAACCAATCCTTTATGTTCTCCTTTACCGTTTTTGTTAAAATGGCTTCTATGACTTTATTCGTACTTTGCACCTGCCCATTGGCCTGGGGGTGATAAGGTGTAGTCATTTTATGCTTAATGTGATATTTCTGAAGTGTATCTTTAAAGCCATGAGAGTTGAAAGGAGGTCCTCCATCTGTGACTAGCTCTCTAGGCAATCCAAACCTAACAAAGATTTCTTCAAATAAAAAGGTTAAAAATGATTCTTCATTAGCTCTAAGGAGTGCCTTAACTTCCACCCATTTAGTCATATAATATGTGAAAACTAGTATATAAACTCTTTGATTGGATGGAGGGTTGATGGGACCTATAAAATCTAGCACCCATCTTTCAAAAGGTTCAAGTATTACCTGGGGGTTCAGTGGCATTTCATCCCTGTGATTATGTTGGCCCATTCTTTGACAGCTATCACAGGCCCTAACATATTTCTTTGCATCCTTGAAAAGTGAGGGCCAATAATAACCCATTCTAAGAACTTTGTGTGCTGTTCTTTTATCAACAAAATTCCCTCCACAAGGGCCATCATGACAAGCCTTTAATATATCATAAAATTCATCTTCTCTGATGCATCTCTGAATTTTCCGATCGAGTCCTGTGTGAAAAAGACACCCGCTTATCCAGCTGTACCTAGCACTTTGCTGAATGATATTTCTTTTCTCTCTGTGTGATAGGTGTGATGGTAGCTTCCCTGCAACTAAATAATTCGTAATGTCTGCATACCAAGGTGAGTGAGCAAATAATGCAAATAAATATTCATCAGGAAAGGAATCATCTACTAGAGTGTTCTCATCAGTTTTTAACCGAGAAAGGAAATCAACAACTACATTTTCTTTACCTGGTCGATCTACAATTATAATATCAAATTATTGTAATAATAATAACCATCTGGTAACTCGAGCATTTGTAACTGATTTGTTCATTAAATACTTAATGGACGAGTGATCAGTATGAACAAAAGTAGTGTAACCGGTAATATAATGTCGAAACTTATTAATAGCATAAATGACTGCTAAAAATTCTTTCTCGGTAACTGTGTAATTAAGTTCAGCAGGGGTCATATTTTTACTAATAAAATAGATAGCATAAGGAAGATTGTTTTCTTCTTGACCCAAGACAGCTCTAATTGCAGTATCTGAAGCATCAGAGGATATATGAAAGGGGAGTTCCCAGTCATGTCCTCTTAAAATGGGAGTTGTAGACAATTGATGTTTAAGTTCATTAAATGCTTTTTAACAACCATCAGTCCACTTAAATTTAGTATTTTTCATAAGTAACACAAACAAAGGAGAAGCTATTTTAGAAAAATCCTTGATAAATCTTCTATAATATCTAGCATGTCCTAAAAAACTTCTTACATCAGTTTGTGTTTTAGGGATAGGAAGAGTCTGAATTACCTGTACTTTAGTTGGATCAACTTGAATTCCTAGGAATGAGATGAAGTGTCCAATACAATCCCTTGATTCATCATCATATGTCATTTTTCAGTACTTAAGGCTAGATGTGCGTCTATACATTGTTTAAATACTTTCTCAAGGTTTTGTAATGCATCTTCAAAAGTCACACCATAAAGAGTAAAGTCATCCATAACTATTTCTAAGGAATCATTAAGCATATCATAGAAAATCCCTATCACTGCTCTTTGAAATGTTGCTGGAGCATTACATAGTCCAAATGGAAGAACTCTATAGGCAAAAGTCCCCCATGGACTAGTAAAAGTGGTCTTGTCTTGGTCTTGGGGTGCAATCTTGATCTGGTTATATCCGCTAAATCCATCCAAAAAGGAAAAGAATCTCTTTCCTGCCAAATTGTCTAGCACCTGGTTAATAAATGGTAAGGGGAAATGATCTTTATGAGTGGCCTTATTTAGAGCTCTATAATCTACACACACTCTCCATTTCCCATTTTTCTTAGGTAAAATTACTCATGGAGAAACCCATTCACTGTCAGATATAGGATATATAAATCCTGCATTCAGCAATTTTTGAAGTTTTTCCTTCACAATTTCCCATAAATTGGGATTCATTCGTCATTGGGGTTGACAGACTGGGTGAGACCACTCTTTAATATAAATATGATGAGTACATAATTAAGGAGAGATTCCCTTCATATCTGTGTAGTCCCATGCGAATGCTTCTTTATTCTCACGAAGTAACTTCATTAACTGTTGTGTTTCATCATCTGTTAGGTTAGGGTTTATATTTAATGTTTTTCCAGGCTCGATTTCTACTGTTATACTTTTGGAGGAGATATCAGCTGATGTCTGAGATAATTTTTTGGTTCTAAGGTTTTGCTAGGATTCAGGTTCCAAGATTGTAGTCAAGTGATCATGTGTTTCAGAGTTAACTGAAGAAGGTTTAGAAATAAACTTAATAATTAATTCATCCTCGGTTGTATCTTTAAAATTTGAGGCTTGTCTGACAGTCAAGATGGGTTGGGTCTCATCATCCTCATAATCTAACCATACGGAGTTATCATTGTTAATCATAGGTGTAGCATGAGGGTAAAGAGTAAGTTGCTTGGTTTCACATCCGTTAGAAATTGTCATTAAACCTGGTCTGCAGCTGATGAAGGCATCTGCTGTAGCCAACCAAGGTCTCTCTAAAATCAATGGATGTCCCCCTAACTTTGTTTTAGTCTGTAATAGAACAAAATCAGCTAGGTAGTTCCAAGATTCAATTGGAATTATCAGGTCTTTAATAACTCCTTCTGGTTTGATTGTGGAACGGTCAGCTAGTTCTAGAATGGTTGGGGTTTCCCTAATTACATTCTTTAACTGTAATAACTCTGCAGTTTCAAGTGTCATAATATTTATAGCAGCACCTAGATCTACTAGAACTCTGGAAACAAAAGTTTTTCCAACCTGTACTATAACTGTAGGATGACTAGGGTCACCATATTTCACAGGAGGGGTTTTTCCTGACATTAGAGTAGCTAGATCACCCATCACATGAACTGTGAGGGGATATTTAGCTTTTCTTCTAGGTTTCTTAATGCAAATATCTCTAACAATTCTAGCATAAATTGGTACATCTCTAAGTGCTTGTAAGAGTGGAATTTTAACATATAAATTTTGCAATTCTCCTAAAAGATTAAAAGTAGGTGGCTCAAGTGTCTTAGTAAGAGCCAAACGTTCAAGGAATGGTGGCTTTGCTGTTTCAGCAGTTTTATTAGAGGATGACCCAACTGTTTCATCATTGTTATTAGATGACTTTTCTTTTCCTATCTCCTCTTTATTAGAGTCAGAAGAAGTAATGTCATCAATAATGGGTTCAACTATTCTCCCAGAGCGCAAATGAATATCATTACATTGCATAGGGAAAACAGGCTGGTTTTAAATATCAATGACCTGCAGAGCTTTATTATTATTAGGGTTGGGGTTTGGTTGCACAGGCAGCTGGGGTCTCATTGTCTGGTTATTCGGTGGAGCATTTGATGGCAAGGAGAGAGATTGCTGATACTCAAGAAATTGGTTTGGAAATGGGATCTGTTGAGCTGTCCAGTTTGGGTTCCATTGATTAAAATAAGATTGTTGTAGAGCCCAGGGATTCCATATTGTAGGATCAACAAAAGGAGGATTTGGTTGCTGCATGGGTGGGAAGTTCATTTGGTTGAAGGGTGGGTATTGCATTTGATTCAAGGGCGGGTAATTTACTTGAAAATGAGGATGATTATTCCAACGCTTAAATGGCATATTATAATTCATACCTTGTCCTTGTGGTTGCCATGGCCTCCTCTGTGTCAGCAAGTAAACTGCTTCAGCTTCTTCTTCAGTCGGTTGCAGTGCTGCTTTTATTCCTGGTAAAGAAGGGCATTGTTGAGTCTCATGGTCCTTCTCGCAAATAGTGCAAATTGGTACCTTGTCTAGTGGGCATTTCCTTAGTGGGTTTTTTCTCTGCATTTAGAACAGAAAATAGACAAAGAAACTTCTGCCTCTACCTGCTTCTTTTTAACCTGCAAGGTATCAATTTGTGAAGCAAAAGAGCTTAACATTTCAGTTTTAAATTCTTCAAGTAAGTTACCTATTTCAGCTCGTGTTGCTCCTCAACTCGCTGATTTCTAGACTCTTGAGTATATACTATCTTTGCTTTTTGGCCTGTTTGCCGCTCCTCTTGAACATCTCTTACAGAGGTTGACAATCTCGTCATACAATTCCTTAGATATATTCCCTTTTCCAAGCATATTCAACATATCTAAGCAGCCATCTCGTACCCCTTTTAACAATATTGACTTAAGAATATCCTTACTCATATTCGGATGATCAGATTGCTGCAAATTATACTGTAATCTTTCCACGAAGTCCTCCAGGTTCGCGTCCTCCTTCTGAATTGTCTTAAATAGTTCCTCCTTCCTTTCTCTTGTTCGGCAATGGTCCTGGTATTTGGCCAAGAATTTTTCTTTCATTTGATCCCATGTTGTGATCACATGTCTTCCCAGGCTCATGAACTACCTTAATGCATTTCCTTTTAATGTTGATGGAAATAAATTTAACTTTTGAGAATTAGTAACATAATCATAGCTCCTACATAATATGTCAAGCTCGAACATAAATTCATCATGGTCTTCAGATGATAAACCATGAAAATTAGGTAGGGCTGAAAGTGGGATGTTCTTCATAGGAGCTACCCCTCTAGGAAGATCTCCAATAGGGAATTCCAAGGTGGAAAGGGAATTTTCTCCTCCTCCTTCTCTTCGTCCCCCACCAACAAGTCCTTCATTGTTTCCGTCCATTGGTTGTTCCCTTGTCTCACTTGCTCGGTCTTCAGCGCTTTCTATAGGGCTTTCAATGTCCTGAACTGGTTCCTCAACTTCAATATCTTCTATTGGTTCTTCAACTTCAATATCTTCTATCGGTTCTTCAATATCTTCCATTGACTCCTCGATTTGTTCTACTGTCTCTTCGGCCCTTTCTGGTCCCAACACTCCCTCTGTTTCGTAATCCGTTTCGCGAGGGTGCCAAGTCTATGGCCTTCGAGAACTTATCTTTCGAGATGTTTCAACTTTTGAAATAATGTCATCAATGAAAGTTTTCCTTCCTCCTCTGCCTTGGCCCCTGCTTCCTGTAGCATTAGCTTTCCTGTGTCCTTTCATGCATCCTGTACATCTAAAAGAAAATCATTATTGCTCTTAAAATATTTTGTCACCTTCCCCGGCAATGGTGCCAAAATGTTGGTCACTTTAATTGCTTATTAATTAAACAATGGAGTGCCACATAAATTGTCAACCCAAGAAAGGCCGATTATTTCAAAGGCAACTACGTACTGTATGTACTCAATTTTAATAGCACTAAAAAGCTGTAGTATAAGTAAATCACACCATGTTAAACCTTTACTCTCTATTACAGCAGCTATAGTCTATTGTAGGTATCGAATATGAAATGGATAATTAATTAAAAATAATAAATCTACAAAAGAAACTAATGTCTGTTCTGTAACAAAGGATTAGGACCCTATCCCGAGAGTAGGAACATTTAGCACCTACCTCTGTTATCCAGTTCACCAATTTTTGTAAATCCTAATCACCGGTGAGGCACTCATGTAATAACATCAATCGATTAAAAGAGAAACAAAGTTTTAGCAAAAGTAAAATAACATCCAAAAACAATACTCATTTACAAGTTATGAATAGAAATCACACTTAACACACAACGAAATGGAAATGGGTGAATCTTGTGATGAAGGTGGGCCATGTCCTTCTCACAAGATTCCCTAGGACACGAAAACTAAGATAAAATACTCAGAACAAAACTTTATTCATCCGTCAATATACCACATTACAGAAAAGATTCAGTCTCGTTCCTTCAATTACAATCCTTGTGTACAACTTGTTTATCCCCCTCTCTAATGTAGATGTCTCCTCTTTATAGAGGAGACATCTATTACAAAAGATTTTCATTATAGATTCTAATTCAACCCTTTGTACAAAAATAAGGAAATCAGTTTCCCGTCAACATAATGTTGTTACAGTAATTTAGATTATGAGCGTTACGACCAATGTAACAGTTTCTTCAATGATCGATCAGGTTCCTTTGTTGTTGCAAATTTGGTACGCCAATCTCAACTGTCTCCTTGAGATTTGCATGTTGTTCTTGCTGTTTCAACTTCGAGATTCGTGCTATTCCCGCTGTTTCAGCAACTGCAAAATATAGTCCTAGCAGCTTTAGGCAGTTTCAACAATTGTTCAAAAACTCAGTCAACTTCAAAGATCAATTATAAATATAGCATGATTATGTGTTAAACAATTAAACATATAGCAATGAGAAGAGTCACTGTATACCTTTAGAATGATTGAGTCAAAACACTAGCAAGGACTTTCAAATATGGGTTGAAAAGAGTAATATTATGACAAAATATCAGGTCAAAGATAAACAATATGGGGTCCTAACATCTACTAGCCCATTTTGTTTATAGATGTGTACAAAAAATCCTCAACATGCCATCAATGCCAAATTTTTGAAGGTAAAAGAAAGTTGTTGCCCCTACCCCTAAAGCCTATTTCAGTAGAGGTCCCCTTCCAACAGTGGGGCCTAGATTTCAATAGAGAAATCCATTTGAGCTCCTCAGCTCAACATAGATGAATTTTAACAGCCACTAACTATTTCACCAAGTGGATTGAGGCTATCCTAATGAGGAAGGCTACAAACATGGTCATCATACAATTTTTAGAAGGTAACATTCTGTCTAGGTTTGGATGCCCACACAAAATCATAACATACAATGTTGTGGCCTTTAAATCAAGGAAAATGATGGATTTTTGTCATAAGTATAATATAAAATTAGGACACACAACTTCCTATTACCCATAAGGAAATGTGTTATCTAAGTCCTCCAACAAGAGTTTAGTCAACATCATCAAAAAGCTACTACAAGAGAATTAAAAATCCTGGCATAAAAAGTTTATTAATGCCCTGTGGGCTGACCAAATGAGAACCAAAAAGTCTATTGGGATATCTCCATTCAAAATAGTATATGGAGTTGATGTTGTTTTTCCTGCTTATCTGGGAGTTCCTGTGTTAAAATTGTTACAAGAATCTCAATTAGAAACCAATGATCTATAGAGAAGAATTAATCAGTCCATACAGTTGCAGTAGTCCAGGGAAGAAGTCTACCATAAAACTCAAATTATTAAGGATAATATTAAAAATATCCATGATAGAAGGACTAAGGAAGATGATTTCCAACTATAGAATCTATTATTTAAATGGAATTCAAGGAAAGAGGACAAATTAAAACATGGGAAATTTGATCATTTGTGGAAAGGACCCTACAAAATTACAACCTTCCAAGGAAATAATACATTTTTCTTGAAGGACTTGACTGAAGAAGCACTACCTAGTGGGTCTGTCAATGGAAAAGTTCTCAAACACTACTTTCCTCAAAGTTAAATCAGTTTTCATTTAGAATCATTGTATATATCATTTTACTATTCTACTGCAAGAGTGAAGTTGGCTAACATCAGAAATTGAAGCCTGGAGAGAAGGCCCTGAGCTTCTAGTGATTGGTTACCCATGTTTAAGAATAACATTAGATAATCAGTTCATCTACAGAATAAGGACTCCGTCCCCAATGGATAAAGGCTACTGATCTAAAATGTTCTTAACATCTCAAAAGGGAGCATGTCATCCCCATTGGAGCCACTGTTAGAGTCCTATAATCTATAGGATCATAAGTTGATTATCTCTAAATGTTCATGTATATGATTATTGTAAATAATTTTCCTTTCTGCAAATTATTTCTAAAATAAAATAAAAAGAAAAAATAGAATAAGAGAAAAGAAAAGAAAGTGGATACAAGAGGAAAAAATATATATGTGAAGAAACAAAAGAAAAATAAAAAATATGAGAAATTTCAAAAAGAATCAAAATACCGCCAAAATAAGTGAGCAAGTCTAAATGCCACTCAAAAAATGGAAAAATGCATCAATAACACCTTAGAAATTTTGAATAACATGCTGCTACTTAAAATTCCACATTGAAATTATATAAATATGGTTAGTTAGTTTAATCACACAATTTAAGTGTGGTTAAATTAGAATAGTGAGAATAAAATTAATTGACCACACTGCTTAATTGTGGTTTAATTATCAATGAAATCAAACTGATGTAATAAGTCCCCTTGATATGGTAGAAGCGCGAAATAATCCAATAAAATTAAAAGTGACTTAATAGTTTGTCATTTTCTGGATAAGCTCCGCGAAACATCAAATGGTGAAGATCTCACCTGCTCAGATCAATGGTGGGTGATAAGTGTATGTTGCCCCATCCCCTCTGACGTTTAATCACGGGGGAGGTTTGAAAGGGCAGAAACCAATTACCTGTTTTTGCAACGTGGTGACCTCTTAGATACTTCATACCCCCCCTCCTAAAACCCCTTACTACCCTCCCCCCCTCCGAAAACCACCCCCCACATCCCACCTATTCCAATGACGGTTGACTTTGCTTTTCTCCCATCCATTCCCCTTACGCCAAGTGGCTCTCCTGTTCCCACCTCGCTCCGACACCATGCCACTACATGGCATCCTCCCATTCACCTACTGTCTTGCCACCAGATTAACCCCACAATCTCGCTTCTACCCAATACATTGCTGCCACTTGCCATTTCTATCACCTTAGCATTAGACTGTTAAGAAATTAATTTTTACCCATTCCTGCAACAATGGGCTCGCTCCTCCAACTGCTAAATTACATGGGTAAATCAATTTTCCTATATTTTCCCCAAAAACTGTTATGTAGTTTCCGTTGTTGTTTCAAGGTGCCGATTATATCATAGTGGTTACAGTGCTTCGCTTGTACGCTAGAACCTGTTGCAACGCTAAGTCAGCAGAACCTACCACTACTACATTGATCCATACCACCACTATGACTTGTATATCCAAATAATTGTTACTCCGCATTTGGGCACCAGTCCCTAACCATTTTCCTGGGCAATTTGAAAACTCCATTTTTTCCTCTTTTTATTCATCCTGGCCTCCAAAGGAAAGTCAAAAAAAACTAAGGAAAAACCCATGCTACCCCCAGTCATAGATCTGGACCATCAACCTCTGGTGGAGTAGGAATACAAAAATGATGAAACCAGTTGTGAATTCGACTTATATGAACTTCACAACTGGTTAAAGCAAAACTTCTTAGACCGAAGAAATGACCTAAGTCTCTGGGACTCTCTCCTGCCCCAGTTCATGTTTCCCTAGACACACCGTTTCCCTTAATTTGTCTCCTGGTGTCAGTTTAGGTATATTCCTAGTCAGAGAGTAGTTGTGGCCCATAATGGAGACATTTTTTTCACCATAACCCCTGATTCAATCAACCAAATGCTGCAAATCCCAAATAATGACTCTCTAAGCCCATTTTCAGTAGATTCCCTCATGGAACTCTCCAAGAAACTTACCTTTCCAAAAAGAGCTAAATTTTTTGAGATTTTCCTACTAGAAGATGTCTAGTTACCAAAAAAGAATCCACCTTACCCATATTCTATGTTTCCATACATGACTAAGAATATTATTTCATTAGTATCATGTCTTTTATGCTATCAATCCATTCAGTGGGTTGATGAGCCCATCTTAGGTTTTCTGTCAGTTTTTTTTCCACATGAGAGAAACCTTCTGTCATTTTCAACTATAGTCAATTCCTAACAGATACAATTCATGATCAACTTCTGAAATTCTCAGTATAGGGAGTGTTTAAATATGATTATGTATTAGTGTATCTATTTTTATTTTATTAGGCCAAGAGATTCCATATTTCAATGCAAAAATTAGATGAGCAAGGAAATGCTCGATCAATAATTCACTAGACTTCCTTGATGAGGAAGCATTCCAATGAGTTTACCTTCAGTGAATTTGTAGATCAATTTCTATATACAGTTGCATGCTTGCTGAACAATGATGTCGAACCTAGGATAGGACTGGAAATACAAAGAATTATGCATCTTTGTGAGAATACTAAGACTACTTGTACCAAAACTATACCAAGATCAGAGTTTATGGATGTGAATTTCCACCATACAGGCTGCCAAAATTTGTTCCCATGAGGATCTTATCATTGGAATACATAAGGCAAATGATGAATATGGATGATCTCCATTTTGTTGCAGCAAAGAAGAAGTATCAGTTTAAGATCAAAACACAGGTTGAACCATTTATATGTAACACCAGGGAAGCAGGTAAGGAGACAACTTTTCTTCTTAAGAAAATAAAATTCAAGTTGAGTTTCACATAGTCATAAGACCCCTTTTGAATAGTTTGCAAACTGAGAGTGGAATAGAAAACCACTCCCTATACTCACACTCCTAGGCTAGAATAGAGAAATCTATAAATCAAAGTCAGTGGGAGGAGAATACTCTACAAGAGGTAGAAGAGCAAGTGATATCCAAATATACCTCATAGACTACAGTGCCTCAAGAGAAACATGACAAGAGGCCAAGGGAGGATGTTTCCCCTTCAATGACAGAGATTCGAGTCAAAGAGTTTCAGGTATACAAGAAGAAACAGTAGACAAATCCTAAACTAGTTTTTCTGTAGGAGGATGATGAGCAGTCCACCGTAGTCCTAACATGCCCTCATGCTTATATAAGGAAATAAGATATCCTCATAGGATCTCCATCTTCCTCAACTTCCCAAGATCCCCCAGATACAACTCAAACAACAGAGTTGATTCAGGACCAGGCTGAACCAAACATTTTTTCCAAATTCAAAGAAATCAAGAAGAAAAATGAACTGCTCAAATCCACCACATGCTCCCAATTTTGGAAGCAGACAACTTCTTCACAGCACATGCTTCTTTCATCCTTTGACACAGAAAAGGGGAAAATTTAAATTGCATTCCTTCAAGTGTAGGTCTCATTTCCAAAAACTCCAACTGATTACAGGAAGTCTATATTTTACTTTGATGCCCAAAAACTTCACCCCATTGACCAAATATACATGCATAAACAAACTGGTGAAATGATATACTCTACTCTAACCAATACGACCACGATAACATCCAAATTGCATGCCTCAGTCAGTAACATACAATTTTAGTTAAAACTTAAAAAAATTCCATCTCTGGCTAAAAATACAAAGATTAAATCATTAGAAGACCGTGTAATCAAACTGGGGTATGATCCCAGTGATGTGAAAGCAACGTAAGAGATTATAAAAAGGAAGAATGTTGATATTGCAGCACTCAAGAGGTAGCTCAAGATTCCCTCTATAGAAGATCCACAAACTAAGGAAGTTGGAGAGCTTGAGAAAGGAAAAGAGGACATGTTCAAAATTATAATTGAACAAGATGGTCAGATTAAGGATATGGAGGTTGAAATGGAAAGGTTGTTGAAGGAAAAGTAGCAAACTTCACAACTAGCAACATTTCCACTGACAGCAGTCCCTATTTCAGTTGCAGCCACAACGAGAGCATCTGCATTGACAAAAATAGAATCATAGACCATATATTCCTCAAATGAGTTGGTTAAAGCTATGGAAGACTTGTCCATCAGAGGGAGGGAAATTGAAAATTTAAAGGCCCAACTTAAAATGTTACAGGAGAAAAAATTGAACATAGATAATTCCTATATAGCAAAGCTACAAAAATCTCATAGGGTAACCCAAAAGATTCAGTAGCTGGAGAATGAGTCTATAATGGCTCAAACATTGGCACATGCCAGAGAAAGTATATGGATTGAAATCAATGAGGCCATTATAAATCAAGCCTTATATTGAAATAATCTTTGAACAGGAGGAATTAATATAGAGATCAAAGGGGCTAATTGAATAAGATAGAAACAACTTTGGACAGAGACCAGGGGAAGATAATACTTTAATTAAAATTTTGAATTCAAATACCAAAGATGAGTTAGAAGAATTTGAAATTGCAGACAGAACAAAGACTATTTTGGAAGTCAGGAGAGTCCTTACTAAAAGGAATGTGCTAGTATAGTTGGAAAACAAGTGCTAGCATTTGGAAACCAATGTCCAAAAGTTCCATAAGAAATTCAATGTATTACATTTAAAGGGACTACCAGGACTAAAGGGAATTGGAGACAAGTTAGTGCCACTGACAGATTACCAGCAGAAATTGTACTCAATAGCCTGGGACAAACCAAAGTTTTCTACTATCAAAGGTACAATCACAGGAAAAGATTTCATGGAGGCTTTAGAATATGATTTGCTTATTAGAGCTAAAGTCAAGCATTCATTTTTTTCCAAACCAGTTTTCTAGAGATATACTAAGGTATATGAAACTTATAGAAAGATGGTTAAAATGCCCATTCCAGATGAAGATAGATAGGACAAGTTGTGTCAACTCTTGGAGTAAAAAGAAGTTTTATGAGCAACACTTTTCCAGGCCCATCCATCAACAAAAGACCTCAAATATAGTGCCAACAAATTCAACAATTTAAAGTTATCTATATTTTTGTTCTATTTTTACAAATAGTTTAGGATATTTTGTAAAAGACCTTAAGGTTTTTACTCAAGATATTTTTTGATAATTTTGTATAAGCACTTGATAAATCGAAGTACAAATGTTGGAACTTGGATGAAAAAAGCATGTTATTGATGTAAAGTTGTTCACTGAGCTAAAAGTGTTCATTTCTTTAATACAAAAATATGTTCCAAGATTCTTGTGTTAGACAAATTGGTGATGTTTTTCTTATTGTAAACTTGTTTTATCTCTGTTTTCCATATATCATTGTGATCTATATTGTTTAAACAAAATGAAAGGCTAAATTTATTTAATTACACTCCACCTTGGCTTATAAACAACATCTATGTTTTCAAACATAAATTAAATATATAATTCTTAATTTCTCTATTTTTAATTGAACCTTAAGCTTTTCCTCTCTCACTCCATCAAGCTACGAAGATCCAGTAGCTTGCCTACCTTTCCCTATTACATCTGTTTTGATATTTTTTCATCTGATCACCCTAAGGCCTTTGAATCCATTTTCCCAATGGTCTTTCTCTTAAAGTTCAACCAAAAATCCTAAAGAAACAATGCTAAATTTGATGGAGATCCCTCTCTAGGTTTAGAAGGGATAACTTATAAACTTAAAAGTGGTTTTGTGGTTACCTCTGCAATTCCTTTACAACCTGGGAAATTACAGAGTGATAATACTACCTTTCCAAATGGGAATCATACTTTCTAAAGTGCAAAAACCATACCTCATTATTCAAGAAGCTAGTCACACCAACTTTCATTCTACCATCGCCATTTTGAAAATACTTGCTGACACTTACAATTGACAACCACCAACTCTTTCAAAGAGAGAACCCTCACTTTCATTCTATCATTTAGAAATCTTAGGTGTCAACCACCTATCCTTTCAAAGAATGCCACCATGTCAGACTATGCCCATTGAAAAGTTATAAAATTAATAAATTCCCTTTTCACTTTTTCCCATCGCTTTTTCTCTTAATTGAGACCCACCCTTTATATTTTTATATTTGTGTAAACTATATCTCATTTTTTTTAAATGAGTAAAAATCATGTGTATCTATTTCTCATTTTAAAAAGCAGTTAAAAATTGATAATTTTTAGCCACATATTTATAAATAGGTATATAGAAAAATTTCCAATAGGCCAAGAATGGGCAAGGCCCAATACACCTTTCAACTTCCTCAGATATGAATTTCCCTCCCCAACTTCTGCATGATGCCTTATATATTATGTGCTTACATTTGCTCCGGGTTTAGTTCACTTTGTGCTCCCGAGGTATCTGTGCACCTGGAATAACTATAAATATCGTGGCATGCCACTTGATCGCTTGTCTCTACTTATTTGAAAGAACTTGCTCAAAAGGGATAGGGTGAAAGTGATTCCTTGATGTTTTTATATTAAAATTTTTATCAAGAATCCCATGGCATTCCACTTGATTGTCTCTACTCATTTGAAAGAAATTGCTCATTGCTCAAAAAGGACGGGGTGAAAGTGACTCATTGATGTTTTTATATTAAAATGGTTAGAAATAATTATCAAAATATTACAGTTAGTATTATTTTTTCACAAACAAGTTATTGTTATGTTACTACATAAGAGTGACATATATGATTCATGTATTTCTAACTTTTTTTTTGTAGTATAAGAAGTTTAGAAAAATTATTGTTCAATTCAAAGGTTCATTTTATATTTGAATTTTGACCAGATAGTGCTTTGACCACGGCTACCACATCAAGCTTACAAAGCCCAATGCACTACGAGGGTGATCCGGATTTAAAAAGGAATGCAACAAATTATAGATATAACCATACATATAGAGATGCAGCAGAAATAATACTTCATTTCGGTATTATAAAATACTAAAATATGCTTACAAATAGAAATTGAAATAAAATAGCTAGGGCGATTGTAGCTTATCTCTAAGAAGAGATGTGGCGGCTACATGCCTCTGAACTGTGTTACGATGAGGCTCTAAGGCCTATATATTGTTGAGAAACAATGGAAAACCCTAAACATCCAAAAACCTAACCCTAGATGAAACACCAAACTGTGGGCCCCGTTTAGGTAAATTAGTACATCAACTTCCCAAGGTCGTAACTTTGGCATAGGATCTCCGTTTGATGCTCACAATATCTTGTTATAAAGATCTATCTGAGAAATACAACTTTGGGAAAAGCAACAACACCTGTCCATGGACCCATGTTGCTCCCATTTTCCCAGAAAAACGTCATTTAGTGCCTCAAAACGGCTTCGGAAGTTCAAGACCCGGAAAACGGATAAAAATAATAAACTGTGCTACAATTAAGGAATCTGAAAAGCTAAAAGAAACAATGGTGGGGGTCCAAGTGGACTTGGCGGGTCGCCACCAATATCCACTTGGATCAGAGGGTGGTCTACATTAGTTAGAGATTGACATTTATTATCGGCAAGGACATTGTGCTTTCAATGAATCCACGAGGACGAGTGATGCTTTGTATCATAGTTTCCAAATTCGCCTGAACTGGGGAAAAAAACATGGAAATTTGTCGATTTGTTTTGAGTGCCGAACAATTCGCCTCAATTCAATCTGATTCGTAGCATAAGGTTTTAATTCAGTGGGTTAATTCTACCATGGGTGGTTAACTATTAGATCATATTATATGAAAATATATCATATCCAAAAGGATTATTCATTAGATGCTATATGATGCCTTCTTAACAGAAATAGATAGATGTTATACAAACAAAGAATGGGAAAGAGAGTAAAAGACGAAAAAAAAATAGAAGGTAAAAGTGAAATTAGGAAAATTCAGTTTTTTTTTCAATCTTGGAAACCTAGAAACTAGTAAAGGAAAGAATGTGTCAAAGTAGTTTAATTTTATGAGTGATTATTTTTTATTTATGGAGGGATTGTAGATAAACCCATTTCTAACCTAGATTTCATAAATGTGCATTTATTACATAAATAAGTTTCAAATTTTAAAAAAGAATATTATATTTAAGTTTTGAAAAAAAGAGAAATTTTGGAGCTAAAATATGAATGGTAGATTTCTTCAGATGAATTTTATTTATAAGATTGTTATATTATTCAGAGTTACTAAATATTATTCAAAATTCAAAATTCAAAATAAATCATGGAAAAAACTAACAAAATGCATAAGTCTTTAAGATGTCTATTATCAATTTTTATTTTTATTTTTTATTTATTTTTTTCGAATTGAAATTTTTTCATTCAAACTTTTAATGTATGGTATAGAATTCAAATTTGAACTTGGTAACTATGGTCTATGTCCAATGTTCCTTTAGGATTTGACTATACCTCCTGTTAATCTGCTGACTTTTGCAGCATACTCTCATCGATTGAATAATCTATTGCATTGTACCAATATTTAACTGGTCATATGCCCCTTAATGTGGTCGAGTTGTATATGCCTATGGTTAGATTTAAACTTGTTTAAATCTAACAGTGGGCATAAACAACTTGATTGCATTAATGAGTCTATAGACTAGGAAATAAGTGTTTCCTTGTGGAATCATCTATTGCAACGTATTGTCATTTGTCACAACTCCTGGTCAGGACTAATAACATGTACAACTCAAAGTTGATTGACAAGCCTACAGAAAGCATTAAAGGAGTGCAAAGAGAGGCAGA
The DNA here is from genome assembly GCA_000404065.3 of Pinus taeda. Lineage (NCBI taxonomy): Eukaryota > Viridiplantae > Streptophyta > Pinopsida > Pinales > Pinaceae > Pinus > Pinus taeda. The sequence continues at coordinate 390,129 of APFE030832665.1, forward strand.
CATGGGTGCACACTGCAACACCTCATCCCCTCACATCATTGTACCCTTATATGACAGGATCTGAGTAAATTGGAAATCATAAGGAAATGGATGGTTGATAGTTTCAACTTAACCATTTATGGTTTTACAGTTAAGACACTGTTTATTTGATTATATTGTCAATATTATTACAATTTCAGACTCCTTAAAACTTATTTATTTGTCAATTACCTAGATCGATTCCTATCGAGCCATGAGTTATCGATAAGGCTCCTCTTGAAATGTTCATTCTCGAGTTCTACATTGCATTAGCAGCTTCCAAAAAAGACATTAAGCTTTCTTTATATTTTTGGTAAACAACAAGGTGTAGGCTAATCGCTTTAGCGATTATTGGTTTGTTGGAAATAATACTAAGAGGGGGGGGGGGGAATCAGTATTATCACATCAATAAAACTTTTTCATTTCCATATTCAGATTCATATATGCTACTTCCACAACTTCTTATGATTCAGTTAGTTGATCCTTATGAGTGCATTAGAACATTATCAACCATATTAACAGTAAACAGGTGCAATAAAATAGAACAGATCATCACACATAAGCCACACACATGAACACCATGATATAAGGTGGAAACCCAATGTGGGAAAAAATCACCTGCTGCAAGTCATCTCAATCTTCTTCTTAATAAGAAAATCCTTTTACAATATTTCTGTACTGGTGCAGTCTTATACCAGTATGCAGCCTTCTACCTGCAGAGAGCTACAACCCTCTCTCGTTCTCCAGTCTCTCCTAGAAGGGAGCTACAACCCCCATAGTTCTTGTACTAGCTAAGATACTAGTACGTAGGCGTCGGCCTACAATCTTCTCTCCTCCAGGTACCACGCTTCATACATTTTCAAACTAGATACTCCTGAAGCACAACACATAATCTGAAAGGCCACGTTTCATCCAATTTTCACACTGGACCCATTAATATCATTAAAGCACATAATCAATCAATCTTCTGAATCACCCAAACACCAGACCAATACATATACAAGAATAATATATGTGTTAGCACCTAGATCTAGTCCATCAGATCACATAAATATGAGTCATTATGATCCTGATCCAATATTAGTTCTCATCCATCAATACTAAAGCTAAACACAATCAACCAAACAGGATATGCAGAATACTGACACCTTTAAAGTGTCATCAGAACCCATCAACAACCAGAACCACCCGTGACTTCAAATATCATAGCTCAAATTGTGTACGCTACTACAATGAACCAAACCTGCATACATACATGCTTACACCAAAGCCAACCCGCGTACAGATCTATAAATATTCAAACATGACTTGCAACGATTTCAAACTTAAGTTATACCCAGATCAGATCATTACAAGCGTCAGTATACAGATCTAGAATAAGCATAATCAAATATATAGAGATAGTTCATTTCAAACCATTTGATCGCGATCTATCCTTAGATCTTGTTCTCCATCACCCGGTGAGATCCCTCTTTAGCTCAGATCTAGATCTGCACCATAACCGAATCACAGTATTCCAGATCTAGCACTTTATCAGATATTCAATAATTCAGATGATTCTTTGCTAAATGATCTCCTTCCTCTTTTATAGTCTTAGGCCTTTCACAATACCACGGTCCAAAACCATAATAACACAATACCATGAACCCAATACTTGGGATCAACACTTTTGGATGCAATACCACGGACCAAAACCATAGGATCAAAAACTGTCGGACTAATACCATGAACCAACCATGAAAGTGCATGAGATCAACACTTTTGGATGCAATACCACGGACCAAAACCATAGGATCAAAAACTGTCGGACTAATACCATGAACCAACCATGAAAGTGCGTGAACTTTTATCCACATGAAATAAACTTTTCTCTGCAAAAAATTCTGTGAACTTTTCTCCACATGAAATAAACTTTTCTCTGCATAAAATTCCGTGAACTTTTCTCCTCATGAAATAAACCTTTCTCTGCATAAAATTCCATGAACTTTTCTCCACATGAAATAAAATTTTATAAAATTTTCTCTGCATAAAATGCCGTGAACTTTGTTGCACTATAATTTATCATTTGAGTGATTTGCCATCAAGGACAACACTTGTCTCACAATGCCAACAATCTCCCCCTTTGGACTTGATGGCAAAGCTAACTTGTCACACGTAGAACTATCACCTGATTCCTTTGAGCTATCCTGCACCCCAGGCATTCAGTCACATCTGATATCTCTTCTTGAATATTCATCTAGTTATAACTAAGTGAGATGATCTTCTATGAGTGGGTTGCCATCAAGTACAACACATGCATCATAATGCCAACACGGTTGTCTTCTTGTCACTCATAGCTAAAATGGAGAAAATGAAAGTTCCACCTCTTCTTGATCTCCAGGTAAAAGAGTTAAATCATAACTATATTTAAGCTTAGTTCAATACGGTAAATTTGAGTTTCAATAGCTTCATATTGGACTTTGTTTACATTGATGCAGGTTGGGAACACAAAATTTGTATTTGAAGCTGGGTTGATACGCAGAATGGAATCATTGATCATGACTACATTAAAATGGAGATTACACTCCATTACACTGTTTAACTTCATTGACTACTATTTGTACAAAATTCTCAGTAACAAGCCTCTCAGTCTCTTCAATATGTTCAACATGCTCAATCATAAAACCCTCAACATTTACTTCAAAACCCAAGAGACTCTAAGCCATAATCTATCTATGGCATAGAATTTTTTAAATGTATTAACACCAACCAACATATTGATGACATCCACATGATGAAAAACAAATCAATTCATGATATCAAAGGATCCTCGAAGAAAAACATTGCACTTTTACTAAAACACGAAGTCTAAGGGAAAATCAAATCTACTCTATAACTCCAATAGTTGTGGGCATTCAAAGCTTATGAAAAAAGCTCTTGTTACAAGAAGATCAGAGTCAAGTCTGATACTGTGTGATTTATTTTATGCTTGATCAATTTGGTCTCTGTAATTGATTTTTCCTTTGAATGTATTTAATTTAACCGTGTTATGAGCAATTCACGTTGCTAATGGTCAATTTGTTTGGAAATTGTAGTACTTTTTAAAAATAATTTTGAATCGATTCTTATTATTTTCAACACTTAAATTCATGGATTTCAAAATATTTAGATCCAACATGGACAAAGGCCAAAATGCTATCTCTTTCCATTAATTGATTCCACTTTAATATGGAAATTGCCCCAAACCTTGGCTCTACCATTCTGTAATTGATCCCATTGATCTACTTCCATTATTTAGAATGATGCAAATTGCAACATTATAAAATGCATTACTTATTTTTTTCCCAACAATAAGTGTCAACAAGATAATGCACTGAGCACTTTGTTTAAAGTCCACATTCATTTTTATGTTGTACAATCAACAATTGCTAGTATGCAAGTTGAACCGTACAACATTTTCCACAAATTATCCAACCAACATGTTTGTGTCCTTCCTAACAAGCATAAATTATGCATTATCTTTCCTTGATTTTTTTAGTTGGTTTAGTGAATTTGTATCGATCTTGGTAAACTTTCCATTCTAGCTTAGCTTTGGTTGGATTGAGGGTTTTGAACAAAAATGAATTTATTTAGTAGGTAGTTTAATTAATTAATTTATTTAATGTGATTTTTCTTTAAGTTGGTTTAGTTAATTTGCACATATCTTTGTAAGCTTTCCATTTTAGCTTAGCTTTGGTTAGATTGAGGGTTTTGAATGAAAATGAATTTATTTAGTAGGTAGTTTTTTGTTTTTGTTTGTTTGTTTGTTTGTTTTTTTTTTTTTTAATTTCAAAATATAATTTTTAGTGATATGTTGAATTTTTTATTATTTAAGACATGTTGATTTTTTTTTTTTAAATAATATAAATAGCTTTGCCATTTTTTAAAATTCTGAAGTAGATGGATTATATAGATATCACACTTAAAATTTGTGGTTTGGATCCATTTTCATTAAATGTTGACTGACTTGATTGAAAAATATACTTTAAAAATAAAATAAAAAGTTAGAACACGATTTTTTTTGGATTTGTATTGGATTAGAGTGGAAAGAATTTAGATGAATTGTTAAGAACAATATCGATCCATGGTTATTAACTCATGTGCTCAGTGATATGAGAAAATATCTAAATTTACTTAGACTTTAGATGAAAAAAAAACTAGAAAAATACACATTTTATATTAATAGATTTTTTCAGATTCAATAGGATAGATAAATACTTATCTGCCTAAACAAGTAGCTAATAAGTAGAAACCACACTAAAAACCACAAAAGCAAAAAACAAGAATCATATGAACGAAAACATTACCACCGCTTAACTTTTGGTATGATAATACCCTATTTAAACTATTATTTTTAACTTTTACCCACATATTTATATAAAATTTTAAATTAAATTAAAATTAAAAATAGAATGGAAATAAGTTATTGAAATGCGTTGAACTTTCACGGAACATTCTGTGAAAACTCACTTGCCTTCTCAAGTTCTAGATTTGTACTTTTTCGAAAATCCTTATTAAATAAAGTCTTGTTTGCTTTTTCATATTAAATAAATATATCTATTCAACCTAGATCAAATTTGAGAGTTCAAGTTATGTTTAAAACATTAGGTCTAAAGTCTGGTTTGTTTTTTCACATTAAATAAATATATTTATTCAACCTAGATCAAATTTGAGATTTCAAGTTGTGTATAGGATAACTTTGACTCATTACGTGTGTAAAATTTAGTAATTAGGTGGAGGATTTAGTCATTTAATAATTTAAATGTGATTTATTTATTGAATATTTTTGATTCCAAAAAATGTAACATGGGAATATATATATATTATAATATATATATATATATATATATATTATATATATATATATAATATGGATTTTTGATAGGTATAACTATAATCAATCGTCGTTGAAAAAGGACACCGCATTTTTTTATACATCTATTAGAAATATAAGTTCTTCCTTACAAATGTCATCATAAATTATCATTATTAGATTTAAATAATTTAGATTAAATTTGGTACAAAATAAAAAATAATTTACAAATTAATGATTCCAATGAATTTTTAGTGTTTATTATAATAAGTTTATTATTTACATGGTTTCAAGGGTTAGTTCAAGTGGTTTAGAGCGGCGTTCTTTGATATTGTTGTTAGTTGTTGTTGATCACAAGTTTGACTCTTTTCGATTCTCTTGGGGCAAAGCCCCATAATCAAGGCCAACAATTTACTTGATTTACCATTCACGGAATGTGAGGAAGTGATGAGCCTCAGTATTGCACCAAGAATGTTGCAACTCCCAAGGCTACCAATTTTAATTATGAACCCGAGGTTTGTACAAACTTAAGAGGTATCAACACTATATCTGCAGTATATAATGTGTCATTCCTTCTTTGCCATGATGTAATTGAGTAAATGTAATCAAATCAAATCCTAAACTAATTGCATAAATGGAAACACTACTTTGAAAAGAAATTAATCTTAGCAAAGAACAACACATTGTAATTGAAATTGTAAGAGCATGAATTCAAATAAATAGGCCTAATATACATTGTAAAAATGCATGTCCTAATTTGTGTTTGTTCTTCCTCAACCATTGATTTAGAGGTCATGTTTCAACCCTAAGAGGCAAAAACCAATATTTTTGAGAAAATCTGGGCAAGGATATACATGCTAGAGGAGTGCTTCAGGAAGTTACAAATGATGTTATAGGAAGTTACAGGCTACTACAAGAAGTTACGAGATTTTCTACAGGAAGATATAATTCACTGAATGACTAAGAAAATTAGATCCAAATTGGATGGGACAATTGTTTTTAATGAATAGGATGTCTTAGGTCTCCATTCCAAGTGGAATCACTCAAAATTACCTCTGTTGACACATGATAAATAATAGCAAAAAATTACTAGTCTAAAATCTAGAAATTCAAGAAGTAGTGAGATAGTTAATCTATCAAATTCCTAACCTAATCAAGTGAAAATTAGATGAGGTAAATTGTTTTATTAACTTGAATGTTTTTATAATCTAATGCAAGTGGAATCAACTCAATTGAAACTCATTTGCATGTTCTAAAAAATAGCACGAAATCACTACTATTTGCCACAAGGGCCTTCCAGAAGTTTAGATTTGGGAATAAGTAAACTAATCCAAGTAGCTCAATGATTACTATGACCTTCCAAAGTTGTTGAAAAGATGAAATCATTCTTGTGATCTCACAAAATAACTTGGTTCAACCATTTAACCCAATCCTACAATAAGAAATCATCAATACTAAATGCAGAAATAGAAAAAAACAAGAACAAGAGATGCATGTGAATAAGAAGTGAAAAGAAGAAAAGTAAATTATACAAAAGGTATTTGAAGCTCCTCGAATGTCCAACCCTAAGGAAACTCAGAGTCCTATGAAGGATACCAAGATTTAGAAGCTGAACATGACACCGATCTTCATTATTTCTATCAATACAATTACATCCCTACAAGAAATGAAAGTGGAGTTGCAAAAATACAAGTGTTCTCCACAAGAGGACTAAGAAAAACCAACCCCTAGAGGAAAATTCGAATTGTTACTTTTAAAAAATGATTAGGAAGCATTCTCCATGAAAGGAGAAGCTTTCCCCTCCAAAATCCCTCAAATAGTGGATCTAGTTCCCCACATTAGGAATCTACATTAAATGACAGGGAACACATTCCTAGATTTTCTCAATCATATTTGTGCATGATTTCATGATATCTTGTTGATTTATCATCCAACATTGATCCTCTTGTAGTAGGGAGAAAGTCCCTAAATTATCTCCTCCTTCAAATCTTCATAATGTGCCCAATATTCTCACAATATTCT
>APFE030832674.1:0-26347 GCA_000404065.3 Pinus taeda
GTGAGAGAGAGAGAGAGATAGAGAGAGGGAATGTAGAGAGAGAGGGAGAGGGAAGTGGAGATGGAAGTAGACAGAGTGGGAGAGAGGGGGAGGGTGAGAGGGAGTGAGAGAGAGAGAGGGAGAAGGATGATAGTGAGAAAGGAAGGAAGGGAGTACAACAGAGTGTGTGTGTGGTCGTGGGAAGAGAGAGAGAGAGAGAGAGAGAGAGAGAGAGAGAGAGAGAGAGAGAGAGGGGGGAGAGGCAGGGGAGAGTAGGGGAGACGAAGGGGGAAGAGTAGGGGAGAGGAGGGGAGATAGAGAGAGTGTGTGTGTATGGAGGGAAGGGAGGGATGATGAGAAAGAGAGGAAGGGAGAGAGTAAGAGAGAGAGAGAGTGTGTGTGGTGGTAGGAAGGAGGGAGGGAGTGTGAGAGAGAGGAGGATGAGAGTGGGAGTGTGAGAGAGAGTGTGTGTGGTGCTGGGGGGAGAGAGAGAGAGAGAGAGAATGAGAGAGGAATGGGAGAGAGTGGGGGTCAAGGGTGTGTAGGGGGGGAGAGAGAGATAAGGGGGGTAGTGGGAAAGGAGTGAAGGAGGGAGGGAGAAAGGGAGGTTTAGAAAAAGAGGAAGAGGGGTAGAGAGAGAGGGATATAATGGTAGAGGGGAGAGAGGGAGGATGTGGAGGGAAAGATAAAGAGATTAATGGAGAGTGAGAGGGAGGAAGACATAGTGAGGATGAGGGAGGTGAGGTGGTGGGAGGCGAAGGATGAGTGGAGGGGAAAGGTTGTGTAGGACTGAGAAGGGCATACGGTAGCGAGGTGGAGAGAGGTTGTGACATGTGGTAGTGAGGGGGGAGATAATGAAGTAGCATGTGGTAGTTATTGAGAGAGAGAGAGAAGAAGAAGAAGAAGAGTAGGTAGGGAGGACAAAGATGGGGAAAAGGAGGAGGGAGAGATAGAGAATTAAGAATATTATAGGCGAAAGAGAGTGAGAGGGAGAAAGGGAAGGAAGGAGAGAGAGTTGGGAGAGAGAGGGATGGAAGGACAGAGAGTACTAGAGAAAGAGAAAGTGGGGGGAGGCAATGATAGAGAGTTAATTTTTGGTATATTCTATGCTTAAGAGCAATTCGCTTCAATTTCTTAATTAGCCCAATATCAATATCCAGTTTAGCAATCACATCATCATGATAGTAAATGCAGATAGAACATAAACATACATAGTAGAATACAAGCCAAGACAAGAGGACACAAGATGTGGCACCAGTTACGGACAAACCCCAATGTGGGTAAACCCTTGATCAATTCTTCTTATATTCTTCAATAGTTCAATAGAGAGATAAAGATAGTACAAATGTACAAATATGATATTTCATGAGAGAAGTAGTAAAGCCTTGGCCAAAGAAGTTAATGATGGTCAAATGGGATGGAAATATTTCTCTAAGTGGCTTGGTAAAGCCTAGTCAACTTCATCCTCCAACAGTTATCTCAATCAACTCGAATGTTGCTCATAATATTGATTTCATTCTGCTAATGATTACTATTCTAGTTATGGCACTCGATGCAAGAGACAAGTCCTTTTAGGACTACAGTTTACCTTGGAGAACCTTCTCTCACGCCATGCTACCTTCTAAAGGTGATGTCAACCCTTGACATCCCTTAACACAACCTCCAACTGTGTGCTATGGCCTATGGCCTAGCAGAACAACTTGTTGTATATTTAGGCCTTCTCAAACAATCCCAAACAAAAGAGTTATCTTCCTCATGAACTTGGCCTGACTGATTGCACTTGTCTTCACCCAAACGCATACAAATTCAGCCTTACGTTGACCTAACCTCAACGATTACTTCTCTTTGTGGTTGTGGCTTCCTTGCTTAGCAAAACACACCTAAACCAAAACTTGGTTCATGCCCTAGACCAAAATTATTTACCATAGTGTCACAAAGATCTCCAAGCTACTCTTTCTAGGCTCCTTCTCATTGTCATAGGGCTCCTTCATGTTGTGGCTAGGGCTTCTCCTTTTTTGCAGCTAGGGCCTCCTCTTTGTTGTAGCTAGGGCTTGAGATATTTATTTCCACCACGTCCTCCTTGTGAGAAGACATACCCAAACAAGTGGAGAGAGAGATCATAAGATGATGTGCTCCACAAATGACTTGAGCTCTCCTCTATTTAAATGCAATGTTGAGGATAAACTAGGGGTAAAAGTGCTTGTTTTGCTTGTTGGCCAACCTCGACAATTTGTCAATAATACAAATAAATTCATATCTCCATATATACATGTTAGAATTAGATTATATTTAGATCAATATTACACCTCTCAAAGAGAGGAATCCAAGAAAAATATCAATTGACATAAATAAGGTGACCCACATGGAGTTTGGCCCTAGTTTCCAATTTTAACACTCCCTCTCAACCAGGGAGAGCTCCATCTGCTAATCCATCTATGAGATGGTACTATCTCTGTCAACAATGCACTACTCTGCTGAACCATGAAGAAGAAGAAGAGATTGAAAATGTATCATACCATTCTCTACTGACCCAAAGTCATTTCCAGATAAAAGAGAGTGTCTCATACCACTCTTACTGACCTAAAGTCAGTTCCCATAAAGAGAGTGTGCCATAGCACTCTTACTGACCTGAAGTCAGTTCTAATAAAGAGAGTCTGTCATGCTACTCTTACTGACCTGAAGTTAGTTCCAATTGATCCCACATAAATATCATCCTATCATAGGGATTACGTAGTACATGATGCATCTATCGATAGTACTATGGTCCCTATCCTAATTTCCCTACACATTTTCTAGATAAGAGGTACTTCCCATGATTTTCAAATTGCATGGGTAGGATGTCTCAGGAGGAGAAGGATGAACCACTCATCCTGCCTACATGTCACCACAGGGTATCACAGGAGAAGGCTAAATCACTCATCCTGTACACAAAAAACTACTAGTGGAAGGTTGAACCACTCACCTTGTACACAAAAAAACACTAGGGGAAGGTTGAACCACTCACCCTATGGTTTCTCATCACTCCAGGAAGTACCCCAAACCCCCTCAGAGCTCTTAGAGCTCTAAGTCCATATCATACTAAACACTCTAAGAGGGTCTCTCCACGACTCCTAGTCCTTCTTAGAAATTCAATAATTTGACCTTTCCCACGGGCTTTGTCAGAATGTTGGTGACCTTCTCATCAATCCTAATGTGATGGAACCTTATTTCTCCTTGTTGTACCATATCCTAGATAAAGTGGTACCTAATATCAATGTGCTTGGAGCGATCATGAAATATGGGATTCTTTGATAATCAGATCCCACTCTAGTTGTCACAGAGGATCACGATAGTGTCCAACACATGTCCAAATAGCTCATTGAAGAGCTTCCTCAACCAACAAGATTAATAGGAGGCCATATTCACAGCTATATATTTGGCCTCAGCAATGCTCAAAGCAATCGAATTCTACTTCCTTCTCATCCAGGATATTGAAACAGAACCCAAAGAGAAACAACACCACGAAGTGCTCTGGCGATCCACCACACTATCGACTGAATAAGCACCAAAATAACCATGTAGCCTCACATCTCCAATAGTGTATCTCAGTCCATGATTGATTTTGCCCCGAAGATATCTCATAATATTATTGGCACCAATATAATGTGTGTGATGAGGCTCAACCATATATTGGCTCAACATATTAACTATAAAACATATATCTAGATGGGAGTTCACTAAAAACATTAATGCTCCTATGAGTTGACACTACTCAAAATAATTTCCCAATACAGGTCTAACAGCATAACTTCTTGAAGTTAAGTTCCATCAAGCTAGTCACAAGCTTGTAGTCCACCATCCCAAATATTTCCAATATCTTCACAACATATTTTCCTTTAGCTAGGAAACTTTCTCATGGTTTTTGCTAGACCTCTAACCCTAGGAAGTAGTGCATCAACCCTAGGTCCTTCATCTCAAATTCCGAAGCCAACTCCCTCTTACATTCGTAAATGAGAGGGTCTATGCCTATCAGAAAGAGGTCATTCACTCCTAGTGAATCTCAGCTTCAACAAATAACTATCAATCCTCTCATACCAAGCACAGGGTGCTTGCTTCAAGCCATAGAGAGCTTTCTTCAACCTGCATATATGACATTCCCATCCATGATCCTCAAACCCCTTGGGTTGTTCCACATAGACTTCAAAGTGATGGAAATAGATGAATACTTCATCGTTCCAAGTTTTTTGAGAATTGTCATATGTAAAGGTGAGATAGTATAGGTAGATTCTCAAAGAGTTTATTGGGATCATACGAGATATATCAGAGTGGATAAATTGTAATATATCGGTGGTATTTCTATTACTTGAGGGAAATGGTTCCCTTGAAAATTTTCCTTCGGCACATCCTGGACATATACCTTCATTCTCTACTTTGAACTTAGGCATACCTATCACCATCTGTCTCACATCGAGAAGAGCCTATAATGAAGATGGGAAAACCTCCAGTGCCATAGTTCAGATTGTAGATATTTGTCGCAAGACATAACTCTCAATGGACTTCCTCTAACTTGATACAAAATGTCAAACCGGAACCTAAGAGTAAAAGCATCTTCAAAATTATTTTTCCAAACACATATCTTTCCATCGATGAATGCCACCGTGTATCCTTTGTCTTCCATTTCTCAAATGGACACAAGGTTCTTCTTGAGATTAGATACATATAGAACTTCTTGTAGATGAATCATGTTACCCAAATTTAATTGAAGGTTAACATTCCCTACTCCGTGCACGGGATAGGTGGCATTGTCTCCAAGAATAATCTCTAGGTTTGTCTCCTTGTTTATCAGATTAGAGAGAGCTTCCTTGTACTCGGTGAAGTGCCTTAAGGCACGAATATCAATTAGCCAATTCCCCAAAGGGTTCGGAGGAGAGGTAGTGGAGAGGGCCGATATAAGATAGTATTCACTTTTCTTATTGTTCACAACATTTGATTCTTCATACCTGTAGTTCCTAGCTTTCTTAGAGGGTCGACCATTTCCTTGATGTCCTGCATTCATTTTTCTCTTACCATTGAACCTACCATTCTTTTGATTGTTGTGGTTGAAGTTTTCCCTAGAGTGATTGTGATCATCATCATGTGATGTGTCCCTTCTATTTGGACACTCCCTCGCATAGTGACCAAACTTATTGCAAACAAAGAACCTTCACTTCCTTCCACCCTTAGATCTGGGCTTTCCATTGAAATGACCTTTAGACCCTGCATTATTTCTCCTTTTGGCATGAGTAGAGAAAGCAGAGGGGTGGTCTCTATTAGAAGGCCTTTCTTGCTCCACCATTATTATGTCTTCTTGAATGCATCTTGACATCAATTCTTCAAATCCTGGAATTCAATCATTATTGAGAATAGTGGTTCTAACTATAAACCACTAGGGTGGGAGTCCTCCAAGGGTAGTGATAGTAAGTTCCCTTTTAGGAATGACCTCTCCAATCGAAAGTAGATCATTCCTAATCTCAATGATTCTTAAGAATTAGGATTGAATATCCTCATCCTTTCCCTTCTTAATATACGTCAACTTATTTTTGAGAAATAAAAATTGATTTGCATCCCTAACCTTGAACATGTTGACCAGCCTGTCGTAGATTTCCTTGGAGGTGTTTAGATCAGATATGTAGGCTACCAGATGTTTGTCAATGGAATCTCTGATAATCTTCTTCGCTTTGACTTCAGCCTTGTCATGCTTATTCTTTGTAGTAGTTAGTGCATTTGAAGGAGGCTCAGGGATTTTACCCCTCACATAGTCTAACACTTCTTGTTCTTCCAATGTTAGATCAAGAGACATCTTCCGTTCATGATTTCATGGAGCTTGTCTTCAGCCAGGAAGTGAGATGAGGAACCCATTAAGCCTTTTTCATTGTCCAACTATCTTCAGTGATTTTTGTTTCGCTCTAGCTTGAGCTTTGTCTTCACCTCACCTCTGATACCATGTTAATGTTTAATACGTTCTATGCTTTAGAGTAATTTACTTCAATTTCATAATTATCCCAATATCAATATCTATTTTAGCAATCACATCAACATGATAGTAAAATCCAGATAGAACATAAACATTAATAGTAGAGGACAAGCCAAGACAAGAGGACACAAGATGTGGCACCAGCCAACGACAAACCCCAATATGGGGAAACCCTTGATCAATTCTTCTTATATTCTTGAATAGTTCAGCAGAGAGATAGAGATAGTACAAATATACAAATATGATATTTTATGATAGAAATAGTAAATCCTTGACTAGAGAAGTCGAAGCTAGTCAAACTGGATGGAAATCTTTATCTAAGTGGCTTGGTCAAGCCCAGTCAACTTCAACCTCCAACAGTTAGCTCAATCAGCCTAAATGTTTCTCATAATACTAATTTCATTCTGCTAATGATTGTTATTCTAGTAAGGGGACTTGATGCAACCCTAAACTCTTATGACAGTCTTCAAACTATCCTTAAGAGTGTTGTGGCATACCCTTTAGGTGTTCATCAATCTAGTAGCCCTTCAAAAAACATTGTTGCAACATGTTAGCACTATGGTTTGTTGCATTTCTAGTTAGGGCATGTCCTATGGCCTTATTTCCACCACACAGTGAGGAGACAAGCCCTTTTAGGATTTTGGTTTACCTTGGAGACCCTTCTCTCATGCCACACTACCTTATAAAGGTGTTTTCAACCCTTGACAGCCCTTAAGACAACCTCCAACTATGTGCTATGGCCTATGGCTTAGCACAACAACTTGTTATAGCTTTAGGCATTCCCAAACAATCTCAAACAAAAGAGTTATTTTCCTCATGAACTTGGTTTGGCTGACTGCACTTGTGTTCATCCAAATGCATACAAATTTAGCCCTACGTTGACTTGACCTCTCTTTGTGGTTGCGAATTCCATGCCTAGAAAAACACACCTAAACGAGACCTCGGTTCATGCCCTAGAACATCATTATTTACCACACTGTGACAGAGATTTCCACGCTACTCCTTCTAGGCTCCTTCACACTGTCATAGGGCTCCTTCATGCTGCTGCTAGGGCTTCTCTTTTGTTGTGGCTAGGGACTCCTCTTTCCTACGGCTAGGGATTGAGATATTTCTTTCCACTACGCCCTCCATGTGAGAAGACATACCCAAACAAGTGGAGAGAGAGATCATAAGATGATGTGCTCCACAAATGACTTGAGGTCTTCTCTATTTAAATGCAACGTTGAGGATGAGCTGGGGGTAAAAATGCTTGTTTTACTTGCTGGTTGACCTTGACAATCTGTCAATAATACAAATAAATTCGTATCTCCATATATACATTTCGGAATTGGATGATATTTAGATCAATCCTACACCTCTCGAAGAGAGGAATCCAAGAAAAATATCAGCTCACATAAATAAGGTGACCCACATGGATTTTGGCCCTAGTTGCCAATTTTAAGAGAGAGAGAGAGAGAGAGAGAGAGAGAGAGAGAGAGGTGAAATAGGCTATAGAGAGAGGGGGGCTAAGGGTGAGAGACAAAGAGGTGGAAAGGTAAGAGGGAATGGGTGGAAGGTTAGGTGAGAGAGGGAGTGAAAGAGGAGGGGGTAGAGAGAGAGGAAGAGGGAGAGGGAGAGGTATAGTGAGAGTGAGTGAGAAAGAATGAAATTTAAGAGAGCAAGAGAGAGTGAGAAAGTGAGTGGGAGAGAAAGAGAGAGAGAGAGATGGAGGTAGAGAGACAGAGGGAGAGGGAAGGAGAGGGAAAGAGCGAGAGAGGGAGAGAGAGTGAGAGAGAGAGGTTGAGATATATGGTAAGATAGAGAGAGAGAGATTCAAAGTGATTGAGTGAGAGAGAGATAGAGAGGGAGTGAGTGAGAAAGTGAGGGAGAGAGTGAAAGATGATGAGGGTGAAAGGGAGAGTGAGAGGGTGAGAGGAAGAGAGAGAGAGGTTGGGTGAGACCAATGGAATGCAGTGAGAGGAGGGAATGTTAAAATTGGAAACTAGGGCCAAAATTCATGTGGGTCATCTTATTCATGGCTGATAATATGTTCATTAGATTCCTCTCACTGAGAGGTGTAGGATTGAACTAAGTAGCATCCGATTCTGATAAGTATTCATGGAGATATGAATTTATTTTGATTATGGAATTATTATCAAGCCGACCTACGACTCATGTAGGCTCAGAAGCCCAACAGTCACATCTATTCAAACATCAACAGTTGTGTATAAATACAAGAGGAATTTTCCTCATTTTCACTCACTCATCTCATCACATCTCTCTCTCTCTGTACTGTGCAGAAAAGAGTCTCTTCTCTACTGCGTAGAAAAGGGTCTCCCTCTCACACATGTGAAGCTGGAAGCTGTAGAAACTGAAGCTGCAACTGCAGATCCAAACTTTGACCAGCGTGGACCATAAAAACTCCTCTTCTAATATGCACTATAGGTTCATCTGCACCTTCTCTGAAGGCTACAACTTTTGATGGTGGAATCAAGTCGATCCGACGAACGATTTGTGAGATATCGACTGCCCTAGTTTGAAGGAAGCTACTGAAACTGAAGCTGCAACTGCAGAAGTGAAGTTTGACCTATGTGGACCAAAATATCTCCTCATTTGAACTATGTTGTAGGTTTATATGAACCTCCTCTAAAGGCTGCAACTTTGGGTGGTGGAATCAAGCTGATCCGAGAGACAATTTGTGAGATATTGACTGCCCTAGTTTTGATGATGAAACCACTAATGTTGATGCTGCTGATCTAGGGTTTGTTACTACTAATATAAATTATATTTATTGTACTATTTTTCTCTGCTGAATTATTGAAGATAAAAGAATATTTGATCAAAGAGTTTTCCCACACATTGTGGGGTTTGTCCCTGGCTAGCCGCTACATATTGTGTCTCTTGTCTTGGCTTGTTTTCTGTCGATCATTTAATGTTCAATCTGTACTTTACTTTATGTACATGTGATTTCTAATCTGTGGAATATAATAAGAAAAATAAGTAAACTTTTATAAGCATAGAACATACCATAACTAAACATGGAATCAGAGCTGAGGTAAAGACAAAGCCCGAGCAAGAGTAATAGCAATCATTGAAAAGAAGATTGGCAACGCTATCCTAAAAGAACTATGGGGTCCTCAACACTCTTTCCTACTGAAGACAAGCTCCATGAGAAAGTTGAATATCATGGATGGAAGATTTCTATCGATCTAACCCTAGAAGCTCAAGGAGTGTTGGACCATGTAACAGGCAATATTGCCGAGC
Organism: Pinus taeda; assembly: GCA_000404065.3. Lineage (NCBI taxonomy): Eukaryota > Viridiplantae > Streptophyta > Pinopsida > Pinales > Pinaceae > Pinus > Pinus taeda. The sequence continues at coordinate 9,215 of APFE030832674.1, forward strand.
CTCTATCAAATGCATCCACTGCTGCCTGGAACAAATGGAGAAGTCAAAACAAAGAAGATCATCTAGGACTCTATCAACAAGAACTTAGTGGCCTACATCTCTAAACTGGACACCTCCAAGGAAATATATGATATAATGGTGAGTTTATTTAAAGTTAATGATGCAAATCAAGTTTGTTTCTTAGAAATAAGCTGAGGGAAACTAGGAAGGGTAAAGATAAGAGTATGCAAGCATACTTCTTAAGAATCACCGAGCTCAAGAATGATCTCCTATCTATTGGGGAGGCTATTACTATCAAAGAAATGGCACTCATAACTCTTGGAGGATTACCATCTGAATGGTATGTGTTCACAACTACTCTTCTGAACAATGATGTAATTCCTGGTTTCGATGAATTAATGGCTAAATGCATTCAAGAATAAACAAGGGTAGAAGAGAAATAAATGCCCATGCCTAAAAGTCCTCCTACTACATTTTCTTCTCATGATAAGAAAAGAAATAATTCTGGGAGTAAATCAAAAGGAAAGGCTGGACCTAAGGGTGGAAGAAAAGGACGATGTTACATTTGCAATAAAGGAGGTCATTATGCAAGGGAATGCCCTGATAGAAAGGACTCTCACCATGATGATGATCAAAATCCCTCTCATGGTAATCGAAGGGATGGAAAATTCAATAGAAAAGGTAAAAGGAATGCTAGAAATCAAGGAAAAGGACAACCATTCAAGAAGGCTAGAAATTCCAAGATGTATTAAAATGCACCTGACCTCCAAAGGAACCTAGTGTCCATCTCGGTAATGGAAGACAGGCTACAAGGTAACCTTCAGCGATGGAAAGGTACGTGTATTGGAAAATAATGTTAAAGATGCCTTTACTCTTGGGTTTCATGTTGATTCATTATATCAAGTTGATGAAAGTCAGGTAGGTGTCATGTCTTATGACACATCTCTTTACTCTGAACTTTGACATTGGAGGTTTTACCACCTTCATTACAAAGATCTACCCAATGTAAGACATATCGTAACAAGGATTCCCAAATTTAAAGTAGAAAAAGAAGGTGTATGTTCGGGATGTGCCAAAGGAAAGCTCAAAAGGGGACCATTCCCCTAAAGCCTAAACAAGACCTCCAATATATTACAGTTGGTTCACTTAGGCATACTTGAGGTTGGCATTAAGAGGGAGCCTACTACACCACATATTCCTTAGCAGAATGGTGTGGCAGAAAGGAAGAACCTTACAATTGTGGAAGTTTTCTCTATGGGTAGATGATGTAATAATGCCTGATGTGGAAGAACCAATGGATCCTATTTATCCACCTGAGCCTTCCTCTTCCAGGAAGAGGCCTTCATGGCTTAGGGGGATACTTGATGATGCTGAAAGGCATGTTTCACCCCGACGAACCTTCTGCGAAAGTTAGAAACCCAACAGGTATTAGGAATACCTCACTAGTATGAGCACAATCATAGAAAATGAGCCTTCATCATTCTTAGATGTCATCAAGCATCAAGTATGGAAGGATGCTATGACCATTATGGAGAATGATGTCTGTGAAGTAGTTCCCAAACCCCAGGACAAGACAATTGTTACTTCAAAATGGCTTTACAAGATAAAGTTGCAGCAAATGGAAGTACAGAATAGTATAAAGCTCGTTTTGTTGCTCGTGGTTTCTCCCAGAAAGAAGGTATAGACTAATATGAGATATTTGCACCTGTTGCCAAATATACGACCATCCAGTTGATCATAGCACTTGTGGCTTCACAAGTATGGAACCTACATCAGATGGATGTCAACACCACGTTCTTGCATGGTTCGATTGAAAAATAGGTCTACGTGGAGCAACCCAAAGGAGTTGAGATTTATGATCGAAAATCTCATGTATGTAGGTTGAAGAAAGCTCTCTATGGGCTAAAGCAAGCACCTCGAGCATGGTATGAAAGGATTGATAACTATTTGATGAAGCTGGGATTCACTAGGAGTGAAGTCGATCCTAACCTTTATTTTAAGGTTGAAGATGACAAACCTCTCATACAGGTGTTGTATGTGGACGACCTCTTTCTAACAGGTGCAGACCCTCTCATTCACAAATGTAAGAGGGAGTTGGCTTCTGAATTTGAAATGAAGGACCTAGGACCAATGCACTATTTCCTAGAACTTGAAGTGTGGCAGAAGCCAGGGGAAATTTTCCTATCTCAAGGAAAATATGTGGTCAAGATTCTGAAAAAGATTTGGTATGGTGGACTGGAAGCTTGTGACTACCTCGAGGATCTTAACTTTTAGAAGTTATATGGTAGTGATGTCGGACCAGATTTTGGAAATGCCTCTGAGTTTCAAAAACTCATTCACATTGATGTTCTTGGTGAACCTCCATCCAAACATATGTTTTGCAGTTAGCATTGTGAGCTAATATTTGGTTGAGCCTCACTAGATTGGTGCCAAGAATCTTCTGAGATGTCTTTAGGACACAATCTCTCATGGATTGAGATACACTACAGGAAATATGAAACTACATGATTATTCGAATGCTGATTAGGTAGGTAGTGTGGAGGATCACTAGAGCACTTTTTAGTGTTGTTCCTCTTTGGATTCTGCTTCAATATAATGGATGAGTAGGAAGCAGAAGTCGGTTTCCATAAGCACCGCCGAGACCAGATACATATCTGCGAGAATGATCTCGTATAAAGCTACCTGGTTGGGGAAGCTCTTCAGTGACCTATTTGAACACATACCACTGTGATTCTCTGTAACAACCAGAGGTGGGATTCGATTATTGAGGAATCCTGTATTCGTCAATTGCTCCAGTAGATAGACATCATCTGGGATATGGTAAGTTGATGAGCAAGGAGGCTCCATCACATTAAGATGATGCACAGGTCGATACACCTTGTCAAAGCACCGAGGAAAGATCTAATCTGTGATTTTCCCAAACGACTTGGAGTCGTCAAGAAACCCCTTGTACAAGGGTCCTCCATGTTGCATACATTGGGCTCTGGGAGCTCTGAGGGCTTGCGGTTCTTACTGGAGAAACATATGACCACAGGGTGACTCACCCTCCCCTGGTGGTGCACACTAGAACAAGATGATTCACTCTCTTGTGGGACAAGATGATTCGCTCTCTTGTGGAATAGGATGATTCACTCTCCTGTGTAGCAGGATGATTAGTTCTCCTTTGAATCCTGGATTGATGTGTTCTCCATGGTGATTGTAGAAGGATTGATTTGTTCTCCTATGAGGACAAGATTGATTAAGTTCTCCTATTGAGACATCCTACCCATGTAGTTTGGGACTCATGGTGAGTACCTCTCATCTGATCAATGAGTGGGGAAATGAAGTTAGGGACCATAGTAGTATCGATGGATGCATCATTGTATCTGCCGTACTCCATATAGTAGGATGACCTCCATTGATCTAGGATCAATCATACTAGTCTGGGACCAGTGGTAGGAGTGGTACATTCTATGGCACTAACTTCGGGTCGGTTGTTACTGGTTTGGGACCAGTGGTACGCACTCTGAGATTGACTTTGAATCAGTGGAGGATGTTACTGGTATGGGACCAGTGGTAGGAGTTGTACTCACTATGACACTAACTTCGGGTTGGTTGAGACTGGTCTGGGACCAGTGGTACATACTCTGAGACTAACTTTGAGTCAGTATGATACATCCTCAGTCATTTCTTCTTCTTCATAATTTGGACAAAAGTAGACAGAATAGAACAAAGCAGAGTAGATCAGAGAAGAGCAGTACAAATCAATACAGGGAAAAACAAGACAAATCAGAATAGGAAAAATAGAGCAGAGCAGGGCAAGGGTTAGGATGTACAGGGAAGTGTATTTGATGGATGAATAGTAGCGACCGACATACAAATTGCAGATAAAGTTCTCCCTAGTTGAGAGGGAGTCTTAAAATTGGAAACTAGAGCCAAACTTCATGTGGGTCATCTTATTCATGGCCAATAATATTTTCCTTAGATTCCTCTCATCAAGAGGTGTAGGATTGATCTCAAGATCATCCGATTTTGATAAGTATTCATGGAGATATGAATTTATTTTGATTATGGAATTATTATCAAGCCGACCTACAACTCATGTAGGTTCAGAAGCCCAACAGTCGTATCTATTCAAATATCAACAGTTTTGTATAAATACAGGAGGACTTTTCCTCATTTACACTCACTCATCTCATCACATCTCTCTCTCTCTACTGTGCAGAAAAGATTCTCCTCTCTACTACGCAGAAAAGGGTCTCTCTCACACATGTGAAGCTGGAAGCTGTTGAAATTGAAGCTGCAACTGCAGATCCAAATTTTGACCAGCATGGACCATCAAACCTCCTCTTTTGATCTTTGTTGTAGGTTCATCTAAACCTCCTTTGAAGGCTGCAACTTTTTCTAGTGGAATCAAGTCGATCTAACGGACGATTTGCGAGATATCGACTGCCCTAGTTTGAAAGAAGCTACTGAAACTAAAGCTGCAACTGCAAAATTTAAGTTTGACCTACGTGGACCATAAGATCTCCTCATTTGAACTATGTTGTAGGTTCATCTGAACCTCCTCTAAAGGCTGCAACTTTTGGTGGTGGAATCAAGCCAATCTGACAGACAGTTTGAGATATCAACTGCCCTAGTTTTGATGATGAAGCCACTAATGCTGATGCTGTTGATCTAGGGTTTTCTAGTGCTGATATAAATCAGATTTATTGTACTATTTATCTCTACTAAATTATTGAAGATAAAAGAAGATTTGATCAAAGGGTTTCCCCACACATTGTGGGGTTTGTCCCTGGCTAGCTGCCACATCTTGTGTCCCTTGTCTTGGCTTGTTTTATGTCGATCGTTTAATGTTCTATCTGCACTTTAACTTTATGTACATGTGATTGCTAATCTGTGGAATATAATAAGAAAAATAAGTAAACTGTTATAAGCATAGAACATACCATAACTAAACAGGGAGGATGGGAAAGAGAGAGTCAGAGGGAAGGAGGGAGGGGGAGAGTGAGAGTGGGAAGGGGGAGCGACGAGGAAGAGATATAGGGAGTGAGTGAGACATGGAAAAAAATAGAGAGACATAGAGAAAGAAAGGTGGGAGAGAGATGGAGACGGAAAGGGAGGGAGGGAGATGGAGAGAGAGAGAGAGAGAGAGAGAGAGAGAGAGAGAGAGAGAGAGAGAGAGAGAGAGAGAGAGGTGGAGAGATAGAGAGATAGTTTGAGTGATAGAGAGGGATGAAAAGAGTTAGAGAGAGAGAGAGAGAGAGAAGGAATGAGTGAGAGTGCAAGATGAGGATAGGGGAGAGAATGAGAGAGAGAGTTAAGGGGAGAGAGAGGGAGCTAGAGGGAGGGAGAGTGAGAGAGATGGAGGGAGAGGTAGGGATAGACATGGAGGTTGAGGCATGGAAAGGAAAGGAGAGGGAGGGAGAGACGGGGAAAGAGCGGGAGAAGGAGAGAGATAGACGGAGAGGGAGGGTGAGAGAGACAGAGAGAGAGATGGGGAAAGGTGGGAGACAAAAAGATAAGGGAGGGGGAGGTAGAGGGAGGGAGGGAGAGAGAGAGTGGGGTAAAGGGGGTAGAGAGAAAGAGAAGGAAGAAGAGAGAGAAAGAGGGGGAAGTGAAGAGAGAGAGGGAGAGGGTGGAAGGTTAGGTGAGAGAGGGAGAGAGGTAAGAGGGGGGAAAGAGAGAAAGGGAAAGAGAGAGAGTGAGAGAGAGAAGAATCAAGAGTGAGAGAAAGAGCGAGACTTGTCTTAATTAGCATATACCTATGCATGATTACAATGTGATCTAAGGATTCAGTCCCTTTGTGGAAATTTTAATTTCGCTACTACAATTATTTTCTCAAGAAGATACCTTCCTCTTCTAATATTTCACATATTTGCTCCTTCTCATTTAGTTTCTTGGATAAAAATTTCTTTATCATTTTTTCTTCTTCTAGTTCAACTTTGAGAGAAAGAATGGTATCTTCATTCAGGTTTTTATATTGAAGTTGTTGCATCATTTGAATTTCCTTATTTATGAGGATCCTTATTTCATCCAATGCACTTTTAATCTCTCCTTCATATTCTATTTATTCTTCACATTCTTCAATCTCAAAAAATAATAATATTCACCCATTTCTTCATTGGTCACACTTTCATTGCATTCAATGTCACTTTTTATTTTGAATAGAAGTTTTTCTTCTTACTGATTGTCTTGTTCTTTTTATGCTTGGATTTGAATCTTTGCCCATCGTCACTATCATTCATATTGGCATGAGGATATTTAGATGAATAATGACCTATCCTTCGACAAAGGAATCTTACCTTCAAACTTATTGGTTCCTCAGACAAAATTGGCTTCTTCACCTGTGGAGGCATTATCTATTTGAAGAAAATGGGAGACAATCATATCCTATTTCATTTTTACATCACATATTTTATTTTTCTTGGATTCATCAATATATATATATATATATATATATATATATATATATATATATATATATAGTATCTATGTATCTAGGTATATATGTATGTATATATATATAACAATACAATTATACATATATAGATATATATATCTATCTATCTATTGTCAATCCTAATATCTTTTTCTACCAACTTTCATGTATCAGACTTTTGAATCTCATATCATTTTGAGTTGAATATGGCATTAAAACCTTGATCACACATCTTACTGACACTCAAAATGTTATGATTTGATCCTTCTATGTGCACGACATCCTATGTGACAACCCATGGTTGATTCACCATATTGTAAGTAGTGTAATTAAAATGGGTTGAGATACGGGACACAGATTCAAAGTGTAATGTTCTAAAGTAGAAATTTACATAGATAACAAAGACATGCAACAACTACAACATAGAAATTTACTCAGTAAACACACATGTAAACAGAAATTTTCCTGGAACAAGAAATTGGCCATTTTTTATTTATCAAATGTGCCAGAGTACAAGAAGTTGGATGAGGTGAACTTGGGATTTCACAAGGAAAGTTACAAGCGTCAAGTGGACGATACAAAAGTGCCTAGATGTTGTGATTTTTGCTGCTCCTAGAATATTGTGTTGTCCACTCAAAACTGCATTGTTGGCTAACTTCAGCCCCTGATTTACCCCCTCACAAAAACCCAAAATTTTTTGTAACTTTGCGGATCTGCTTCTCTCCAAAAACCCAGAAAAACCCAAAAAGGGGTTTCCTTGGTTTTGACCTACCAAATTCGACCCCTTGGGGATTCGCTTAGTTTTTCTTCATTGCTGGATGAAGTGGCCCCTTGATTTGGCCCCTCAAAACTGCGAATAAAATTATGTATATTTATGGTTGTGATCCTTTTCAAAAACCCAGAAAAACCTAGAAAGGGTTTGCTTTGGTTTTGACCCTCCAAATTCGACCCCTTGGGGATTGACCCTCCTCCAATATTGTAACTCACTACCTATAACTGGAAATTCTATAAATTTTTGTTACAAAATCAAGAAACCTCCCCAAAATGGACTCTCAACAATTTCTCCACAACCGAGCTCCCAAATCCATTTGCTAAATCTCCAACCAAGATGTCCCTCTCTAGTGACTATGCAGTCTAGAATAGGGATGACGCAGTCCCTCCAACCTGTAATTCAAAATGGGTGTATGGCTTCATCTGTTGCTACAAATTCTCCTATAGAATATGAAGATTCGATGTGGGCAATGGAATCCCTCCTAAGGTGGCACTTGAACTCCACCGAAGAGATGGGTGAGCTTCACTCCTTGGGAAGCTCGTGTGCTGAACAACACTCTTTAGCTTAGATAAACAGCCAAAGAAATAATGAAATTCTTCAAATGATCAAAAGCCCCAAATTTTGCTCGCTTCCTTTTATTTATTCTTTCTCCCTTGGGACCCACATGGGTCCCATCAAATATTTCAATCCCCCACTTAGGAAAATCGAGCTGCCTCCAAGGGGTGTGTATTTTGGGTGGGTGAGTAGCCCCCACAATCCAAAGGCACATCGACCCCCTTTCTTCTAAGTTCTTCCATCAAAATTGCATAAAGCCAAAAATAAAATTTTTTCCAAAAATGGTTTCTCCTCTCCTTGGGAAAACAATTAGGAAGGGACATTAGAGTCCTCCCCTCCCGAATGTTGCTTGTCCCCAAGCAACTGCAAAACTAGGTGCTGCGAGATTTGTTCACTCTCGCATGTGGCATCCCAGGACTAAACTAGATCACTCTCTGCCAAGATTCAGCTCATCATGAGACAAAGTAATCTATCAACCAACTGAATCCCCGAATCCCATAGCTAAACCTGCTGTAACATAACTCTAATAGTTGTTGGAATCCATTCGTGTCTCGTTTCTAGTCCCCACATACAATCAATAGATATGCCCAATATATCATGAACTAATATGATGCATGCTAAACTTCCTTTTTCCTACAACTGCATAGTACTGATGATTGTTGGAAACCACATGTGCCAAATAGCTATCCCATGAATGCAACCAATAGATGGGTTTTTGATACTTGTAATTGACTCACTGTATGTGGATCCATCCTGCTCCTGCGAACTATCACCACTAAGTTTGCAATCCACCTCTCAATAATGTTCCAATAGAATTTTTGGAGCCTGAACACCCACTGGAAATTTTCCTCAATCATACATGGTGTCCTCTACTCATGTAGGGTCCTAACATGCCTTGTGGAAGGAGTGGCACATGTATCCCCCATGACCAGATCCCCAAGTGTAGGCTCAACGATGAGCGTTATGCCACCCTTGTAAAAGATCACCTCATCTCCCAAAATGTGGTTGTCAAATTGCACATCGACCCTGCTCCTCCACTATGGAATATTTGTCATGCCCCTGAGGCACTAAATCTCATAGCGTTGTCTCAAGAAAATTCCTCAAGTCCTGCTATCCACACTATGGGTATGGATCAAACACAACAAGCCTACCCTCAACTACTTGTGGTGCCAATGAGTGGAAGATGCAGGGGTTCTGATGGGTATGATCAAGAACCCATGTGGATGCTCCCAATCCATTCCATGACTGATCTTCTCTCCCAACCTAGGTATCTCCACCCCAATGACATGCCTGACATCCTCATCAAGGATAAGGAACATCGTCTCCATATAATGCCCTGTCTGGTGGCCTTCCGATGCCACCTCCTCCAACCAACTCTAGCCAAAGTAGGCTAATCATCCCACAATCCCATGTATGCCCAACATGCCATGACAACTCATGAAATCTGTTTGCTCCTCGGTCAATCCATCATATCACTAGTGTTGTTAGGAGGTCTACAGGGGATATGAAACAGTGTGTGTGCCCAACCACTGAATCCATCATGCGACTACTACCATCACCTACTGAATCCACGATGTGAAATAGAATCCCACCTGGATCCCAACAATAGTGTAGCTCTCTAGCCCCTCTCGTAATCCATAGCCTATGTTGAATTATGGTCATGGATGCATCTAACCTCCTAACCAGATCCACCGGATACTAACTCAATATCTCGCACCATCTAATCCTGAGAGAGGGATCGAATGCACAAACAACCATACATGAAACCAGTCACCCATCCTGCAAATGTTGCTCCATGTGTAGCTCATGTCGCCTCATCACACTGACCTGGTCAATACATAAAATCTGTCGGGGTAATTTTGCACCTCCCTCTCTGTTGTGTAGAGGTAGCCTAGAAATGTTTCAAGTCCCATCTATATCAACCCAAAGAGAGCTACTTTCTGGAAGTATTGTGGCTTTGGTGACGTCTGTGCATTTGTATACTCTAAATGAGTGGCAATCCAAAAATACAACTGCTCGTCCTCCTGCACCATGGGTTCTACATGGGTCACAACCTGCCCCTCCCTGAGTATCTCACATCCCTTTATGTGTTCTCCATGCTACTATAAGTTGTTGTCGTCAAAGAACTCAGCCATGGCTGCGGGTACCTCTGTGTCTCCTAGCATTTCACCAAGGGACAACACCTCATCAACATATGGCTATAGGGGTGTAGGCTCTACTATCTCCACTAAGGTGTTAACTTTTGTTATCAAAGAGGTCTCCAATAATACCAAATCTTGTGCCACATTGGTATATCAATGTGCCCCTCACCATCCTACGTGTCCTCATGCTCAACCTCCTCCTTAGGCTCCTGACATCTAAAGGCTAGTCTCCACCAGAAAAAACCCCCCCTAGTGTCACCCTCTAATCGACCTCCTCTACAGGATGATCTCATCCTTGACCAATGCTTCTCCTTAAGCTCATCCAAAAAATGAGGCATGGTAGAAGAACCAAATTGGCCATACGTATGGGTGTTATACTGATGGGTTGTGTGTGCATGCACATGGATTCTCTGTTGTATATAACTCAATATCCCCACCATTTGTTGCATCCTCTCTAGTACATGTTGGTTTTGTCTCCTCAACTATTGGTTCTTCCTCATCAACTCCTCCATGATCCCCTATGTACTCTTCTCTTTTTGTGAAATTGGAGTGCCCTTAAATTCACGAGTCACTATGCATGCATGGCAAAAACCTCCATGATCTTGTTAGCTCCCCCATAGATAGCCAAGATAATGCTTTGATACCACTGTAATGTTCTAAAGAATAAATTTACAGAGATAACAAAAACATGCAAAAATTAAAACATAAAAATTTACTCAGTAAACACACATGTAAACAAAAATTTGTCGGGACACCAAATTGGCCAATTTTTATTAATCAAATATGTTGAAATACAAGAAGTTGGATGAGGTACAACTAGGCTTGCACAAGGAAAGCTACAAGCCACAAGTGGATGATACAAAAGTGCCCAACTGTTGTGATTTTTGTTTCTTCCAGAATGTTGCACTGTCCCTTAAAACAACACAGCTCACTCACTTTCACCTCTTATTTACCCCCTCAAAACAACCTAGAAATTTTTGCAGCTTTGGGGATGTGCTACCCTCCAAAAACCCAAAAAAAACCGACAAAGGGTTTTCCCTAGTTTTGACCTGCCAAATTCAACCCCTTAAGGATTGGCCCAATTTTTTTTTAGAGCTAACTGACTTGGCCCCTTTATTTGGCCCCTCAAAACTCCTAGAAAATTTTGTAAGTTTAGGGTTGTGATCCTTGTCAAAAACCTAGAAAAACCCAGAAAGAGTTTGCTCTGGTTTTCACCCTCCAAATTTGACCCCTTAGGGATTGACCCTCCTCCAATACTATAACTCATTTCCTATAACTAGAACTGCTGTAACTTTCTACCACAAAATCAGGAAACCTCCCCAAATCGGACTCCCAATAGTTTCTCCACAACCTAGCTCCCAAATCCACCTGCTAAACCTCCAACCAAGATATCCCTCTCTAGTGATTGCACAGTCCAGAGTGGGGATGATGCAGTCCCTCCAACCTGCAATTTGAACTGGGTGTATGGCTGGCTCTACTGCTGCAAATTACCCTCCAGAAGATGAAAATTCGATGTGGGAAATGGAAGCCCTCTAGGGTGGCACTCAAAGTCCACCGAAGAGAGGGGTGAGCTTCACTCCTTAGGAAGCTCGTGTGCTAAAAAACACTCTATAGCTTAGCTAAACAACCAAATCAATAATGAAATTCTTCAAATGATCAAAAGCCCCAAATTCTGCTCACTTCCTTTTATTTATTCTTGCTCCCTTGGGCCCCACATGGGTCCCATCAAATATTTCGATCCCCCACTTAGGAAAATCGATCTGCCTCCAAGGGGTGCATATTTTGGGTGGGTGAGTGGCCCCCACAATCCACTAAAAGGAACATCAACCCCATTTCTCCTAAGTTCTTCCATCAAAATTGAATTAAGCCAAAAATAACAAAATTGCCAAAAATGGTTTCTCCTCACCTTGGGAAAACAATTAGGAAGGGACATTGCACAAAGCTTGGGGAGGGGATTTTTCTTTGAAAAATTAAAGATGTTGGTTATTTAATGCTAGTATGGGAAACTAATTAGGTTGCCTTAAATAGGTTGACTTTGCATTGATTCTATTGGATGAAGAGAGGATGAGATCCATATCTTCCTTAGTAAATCCCACAATCAAAAGACGACAAGAATTAAAGGTGATGGGATGTGTTGGTAGGAGGAGGCAAGTTGAGAACAAATGACAAGAAATGGCATAGGGAGCAGGCATAACAATATCCACATGACAACACACAATGACATTAAAACCATTGGATGGAGATTGGCAGAGAAGAGTGAACATGGATAGAGTGATAAAAAAGAGGCATGCAAGTATCCAAGATCATTCATTCGTTCTCAAGGAGGAAAGGGGAGGTAGGAAACCAAATTAGATTACCTAAATTTTGGAGGAGAAGAAAATACTTTGTGGTTAAGCATGGGAAGAATGGGTTGGGGAATTTATCGGGTGAAGGGAATAAGCCTTTGGGTTCCCTCCTTCAATTAAAGGGAGAAGGCAGTGTAGTCTTTGTATTCCCTTGGAATAGCTGGTGGGTCGAGGCCATGCTCTTTGATCCCTGGTCCCTTCCTTTGCTTATCTTTTCATTTTATTCTCAATGAGTTTTGGACTCCCAATTTAGGGTGGAACTACTAAGGGTCATTCTTTAAGGGTGGAGGTTGTGTAGCCTCTCTATTCCCTTGACTGGATGGTGGGTGGATGTGGTGTAGCTTTTGGATTTCCTATTTCATCTTCATATTATAATTAGCTACTAGGTGAAGGTGGTATGCCCTCTAGACTCCCTAGTTCAACTTAAAATCTTGATTAGTTGGTGGGTGGAGGTGGTGTGACATCTAGAATCCCTATTTTAGCTTAACTTCTCATTAGATGGTGGGAAAAGACAATGTAGTATTTGGTTGCCCTATTCTAGCTAGAAATATTGATTGATTCCCTGATAACACTCCTCTTCAATCTTTGAATGTATCTCACGGATGATTGGGTGTAAGAAAGAATTGCAATGTAATCCAATCTAAGGTTGGGTGGAGAGTTGAAGTCCCAATCTTAGTTTTCAGGTCCTTTATTATAAGATAAGTGTTTATCTCTCTCTGTGTGCTTGTAATTGTGGTATAAATGTTCACTGTGTGTCTAATGCATGAAATTGATACTGAGATATGTTATTTCCTTCATGATTTTGAGTAGTGGGTTAATCCTATGTGTTTGATGGAATGTTGCCACACTCTATGTTTGTTTATGAGGTCAATTGCTATCTAATTCCCAAGTATTGGAGATGAGAAAATCTTTGTAGTTTGGTTGGTCTAACGCATTAAAATGAATGGTAATATTAGGCCTTGTGTTGTGTGATTTCTTGCAGGAAGCAAGCATTTCCCTTATTCATATTTATGTACCAACATATGGTTGTGTGTCTGTAATGAACATATTGGTAGGTTTTATAAGCTAGCAATGGAAAATTCTACTTCTCAAGGGATTGTCTCAAGAGCCCTAGAGTGTGAAACATTGTGTAAGGCCAAGACAGGAGGTTGAGAGAGGAGGCTAAGATGGAATAAGGTATGGAAGTCAACGCCAAAATGATAGAATGTCAAATCCCTATTTTTCACCAGTTGGTTATGACCAATGCGACCCAAGCCACAGTAGCAAGTGATGTGCCTAGGATGACATGGAGCCATGGTGGCTTGCCACATGGCAACTACATTTGGCCACATTGGAGGGTTGAAATGCCTAAAGACAAGAGACACATGACACCATGTCACAAGGAAGCCATGTGGATGGAATGATGGAGAGTCACCTCAACATAATTTTATGTTGAGACGGAAGACAACGTGACAAATGACATAAAAATGGATTTATGTCTTGAGAATTTTTTAAGGGTGCCACAATTGAAGCACACAGGAAATAGGTCAAGAGACACAGTTGAGATGGGAACTTTCCCATTGTTTAAGAAGGAAAAGTTCATCTCACCTTAGGACTTTTGCGTGATGAACACATGTTACCATTAAGGAAATAGGCCAAGAGATGAGGCCAAGATGGGAACCTTCTCGTCATTTAAGGTGGAAAATTCCATCTCACCTTAGAAATTCTTAAGTGTGTTCATGTTTACCCCATGAAAATAACTTGACATGGATGCCACTTAGGTAGGCTTAGCACATGGCTCGAGTGTAGTGACATGAACTAATCCATGTGGGATAGAGGACTTCCCTGTGGGCACCACATGGAGTCCATGTTGGTGCCATGTGGCAGCCATAAGGTTGAATTGGAAAAGGTTATTGGTCAAATCTTAAATTGGCCATAAATTTTGATCCAAGAGTTAGATTGAGGAAAATTTTGTATAGCCTAGAAGATGTCGAAAATTTGGATGCAATGGCGATGTTTATTTTAAGTTTTGAGGAGATAGAAAAATGACGAAATTTTAAGACCCGATTTTCATAATACGACTTTGGAGGTCGATTCAATCATAGTAACACCTTCTTCGACCCTTAGGATGGTCTCTAAGGTTGATGGGGGTGTTACATAGTGGTATTAGAGCAAAGGTTTCAACACCATACCTTTGAGAATTCAATTGTAGCTACGTTATAGAGTTAATAGAGTACTAAGTTGAACGTTAAATCTATGGAAGCAAGACAAGGCCTTGGTACATGTAATGTCGCCAACCACTTAGGAAGCTTATGACGGAGTCCACTAGCCTAACATGGTTCCAGTAAGCTAAAGCAAGGAAAAAGTCAATAGTGGGACATCATTTGCCTAGAGAAACATTATAAAATTCCAAGGGGTGAAAAGGGGACATTACCTAGGCAAGTGAAAAGGCATTTTAACTTTAAAGTGGAAATATTATAAAGTGATACAAATTAAAAAAAAACCATAAACATTATATAAACATTCAATCTTATAATAAACATCTAAATGAAGAAATCTTATTTCCCATCAACCTTTTATTGTTTCCTCTATACATACACCATTTCCCCATCAAATTTTTATTGTTTTCTTTATACATACATCAATTTATTTTTGCTTTATGCCCAAGCCATTTGTCATTTTTATATTTTTACATATTTGTCATTTTTACTTTGAATTTTTTCAAATTAATATTATTTTAATATTAATTATTTATTGAACCCAAGGGGCTTATAGTACATCCCATTATGAGGGGATGTGTAAGTTTGTGAGTCCATACTTTCCCCTTTAAAAATAAAAAATATGTTCTAAATAAATAAACAAAAATTATGTTCTAAATAGCAAAATAATGTTAATTATAATAAAACAATGAATATAAATAAAAAAAATGCAGTAAGATGTTTAAATCTTATACTTTTCAAAAATATTTTAACAAGATTATTAAATAAACTAATTTGAAGATATATATTAACTAATTTATTTGTGGATATAAATATACTATATATATATATATATATATATATATATATATATTATATATATATTATATATATATATATATATATATATATATATATATAACATTTTAATGTTGTATATAAAAAAAAATTATTAATAAAATATTTTAATAAGAACTAAATTTGACATATACTTAAAAATATATTAATAATGAAAAACCATTTTAATTTGTGTGATAATGCAATGTAAAATAGTTTAATGTAAATTAAGTATATATTACATATCATTTAACAAAAAATATGTATATATCATGAAAGATTTAAGTTTTTGTGGTTAGAAAGTTTATTTGGTCCTATATATACTTTGTTTAGCATTCAAAAATACAATTAAAACAATGAAAAATAACACATTGTATTTTGCACTGTAAAGAAGTTTGCATGTGAAAAATTTTGTTCCCTCTAGGCTTCTGTTAGATCCATACGTAAAATGGATCTATGCTCATATTAATTTTTAAATACATGGATGGAAATGCATCTTGAACAATAGCAAGTTTCTATGAAAATCCCCAAACTAAAATTTAACGAGCTTCTGATTTCAAATATGTAAGCAATGTTTGATGAAAACTTTGTGCAAACTACTTTAATAAATGAAAAACACACACACAATGTCCATGTGGTTATTCTTAATGGATGGTAAGAATGTTTCATTTTTAACAAAAAAAAAATCTCAAAGATTTTGCCAATTCAAAAGACTTCACTCCAAGGAAATTAAAAATTCCAATCGTTTTTTTCCATGGGAATTAAAAAAATTAAACTCTACCCTTTTTAATGGGTGAAAAGGTTTTTTATATAATTCATAAAGGTTTCACATAACCCAGTATAATTTAATAAAGGTTTCATACAATACTTGAAACTGAAATGTGAAGAACATGAAAATTAATTTTAATTAGCTCTTAATTCTGGATCAATCAAACTCTAAAAGAAGTTTGCATCTCAATAGAGATCCTTCTAGGTGCTTTTTAAATAGGAAATGAGAAAAAACTAAGTTAGTCTAATTATTAATTATAATCATTTATTTATTTTAGTGTATTTTATTTTTATATAATTTGATTATGTCAAAATTCTAAATAAAACATTACAACATCTTTACCATAATGAACTAAAGAATACCTTTAAACACAATGAAATTAATTAAACAAATAGCCATGCAACTTAAATTTAAATTCTTACCCAATGTTTTTAGAAACCCAAGTGTCCAAACTAAATGAAATATCTTACATGGAAATTTGATATAGATAATTCATCCGAATTGGTTTTTCTTTTATACTCATTTAAAAAACCATATCTTAATGTAGATAATAAAGTTAAATGTGATCGAGTAAACTTGAAAACTAATAAATGACTATCATAAATGTATCCCAAAATCATATTAACCATTTGACATTGATTAACCTTTACATATAGTTATGGGAAAAATAAAAAACAAATCAAATTATCCCTATAATATTGTGAGTTTTATATTATTATTTTGAAATTTAAAAAATATAAAAAATAAATAATAATTTTTTAATTTCAAATCTATATAATATATTTAGACTATACTTTATAATTCTGTTTTCTACTTTATCATTTTATTTAGAAACCCAATATCACCCACCCAAAAAACAAACTCTTTTGTTATACTTACAAACTTCTGAAATGCAAGAAAAACCATACAAGGAGTACCCTACCCCACTAATCTTAACCCTGTTGAACACGTGCAACACTTCGTAGTTACTAAATCGATCATTACTCCTAAATGTCCATATTGAATAATTTTGTTAAAATTATAATAACCACAATTATTTGGTTATCAAACTTCTTATTTACTAAATCGATCATGACTCCTAAATGTCCATATTGAATAATTTTGTTAAAATTATAA
>APFE030832693.1:0-15697 GCA_000404065.3 Pinus taeda
TTTGTTTAAAAGATCAGCCTTTGATTTTCCACGACCTCTTGCGTCTCATCACTAGATTTGGTTGGGATTGGTCAAGGCCCAAATCTAGGTCGGAAAAAGTGACATGACTAGGTCAAAGAAAATAGGTAGATCTAAAGATTGATGCTTCAAATCACAGCGTTTTATGGCATCCAATGCCCTTTTTATTATTATAGGGTAGAAATTTAACGACTTCACTTGCCAAATGTTTGGATCTATGAAATGAAGGGCCAAGTGTCACTGATCCACAACATAAACAATATGGCAATGCAAATCCGCTTCACTATAGTAATAAAAGCCCTGATCTATGATAAACAAGGAACATTCGTTGTCAGGATTGAAGTTATTTGTATCTAAAGGGCTGAATAGCATGCATTTGGAATGGTTGACGAGCTCATCTATCCATTTACACTTCTAGCCATTTAGATGGACCAAGCTTATGCCACAGGGACTGTGGTTTCCCTATACATCACATCTGAGTTGATCCATGCCCATAACATTTGGATAAAACTTGCAAAATAGAAAACTAACCTCAACCTGTGCGTAGAAAATTATTCTTGATGACACTATGAGTGTTGAAAACAACCTATAGCCATCATAGTAATCAGCATATGCCATTTTTGGTCCAGCAAATTAGATGACGAGCAACCTTCAGCATGTTGTAAGCAGTACAAGACTCTACATTTTTGGTCCCTTGGGCTTGCCAGATGGTTTCGATTAAACCAAAATTCACTAGTAACAAATACAATTGATAGAGAATATCATTCATTGCCACCAGTCTCCTCATTGAGAGAACGTCAATGCCTTTCAATTGTGTGTTTAGATATAACATGTTGTACATGATTGTAAAAATAATCAGTGACCATCTTAAACGTTTGAGCATTTTCAACCAGTTTGTATTGATCCAACAATCCTACCATGGTCTTTTATAATATGGTGCCCAAACAGGTTGAATAGCTTCAAAATGGTCAAACAGTTCTAAAGGAAATGCTGATAGATAGTCGGTCCCTAGTTTATGCTGGCATTCATAAAGAGCATTAACAAAAGCTTGGATTTTCAAGTGGAGTTCCTTATTGTGAGTGCTCATCCACATAAGTGCTGATGCACTCATGTAATGCCTTGGCGCGAGGAAAACTGAGTTGGTTTGAAATTTTTGGAACAATGATGAAATTTTTGCTTGTCGGCCCTATGCGTCGTGCGCGAGCCCAACGCATCGCGCAGGCTGGATGCACCACGCCAGTGTAAATTTACACTGTGAAATGTCACTCTATGCACAGCGCACTGCGCAGCTCTGTTTCAACACAATTTCGACCTCCAAAAACTGAATTTGGTTCTCCACATTTTCGCTTCGGTTCTCTGATGTTATTTGGCGTGCAAATGAAATTTTGGAACACAAAAATGTCTCTTATGAAAGGGATTTGATTTTTGAATTGTGCACACCCACTTTCTGAACTTTGGCACTTTTTCATTTAATACAACTCTGTCTTTTCATTTCCTCACTGATTTTCTGAGCTTGAATGATGAAATTGTTCTTCAATTTTTTGCAGGGATGGTGGCATTTGGATTTCCGCAAAGGATGACCAGAGGCTGCATTTGAAGTACTCCATGGTGGAAAACTTTAAAATACATATTTTTCACAAAAAACAAATTTGACGATTTCTTCTTCAAAACACAATTTTGAAGAAGAAATATCCTTGAGCATTATTGACGATGACAATCCTGAAATGAAAACTTATTGAAGACATCCTCATGGCCTGCGAGCATTATTCGACATTCTGAAGACCGAACCCTAGACCTAGTGACTAAAATAACTCTTTGCTGACCTAGACATTAAACAGGACTGTAAATAACCTTAAAATTGATTTGATGAACATACCTGAGCCAGCAGGATAAGGCATGAGGGGGATAAACAACAAGGCCTTTCCATCAGATAATGGCATGTCCCTAGAAGAATGTAACTGATTGAATCGAGTGAGACACCTAAAAATGAAATGCAATAAGCGAAATGATCTCTGACGAAGGGATGTAAAGACCGACTCTAAAATTGGCTCCAATGGGGATGGTAGATCCTTAGAGGTGCCAAGGGCTGCAAATCTCTGGAAGAGCAGACAGTGCCTTCGTCCATTTTGCTATGGAGTCCATTATTTCGACAAACCAACATTTCTCTTGACTCAATTTATTCACTGAAATTGTACTCAAAATGACTTAAGACTTGAACTTAAAACTTAAAGCTTAATGGTAGTACATGACCACCTGTGTTTCTTACAAGATAATATACCATCAAACTATATCAAAATGCCAATGTAACCAATCAAGCAGATACCTTCTTGATTGTCTCTCCTGATCAAATCTCTTGGTCAATAATAAATACTGATAACTGGGCATCCAAAAATATAATTGACCATGATCTCCTTCATCACGGAATACTGCAATAATCACCTTCACTACTAACTGCAACAAATCTTCCATTGGACCTTGAAAAACATGAAGATTTACCTCATGCTAAAGAAACAAGGTATCTTTTTCTTTTGATTCTAATCTTCCTTCATAATGCACTTTAGTAAAAGTATGTTCCTGGTCCTCAAAAAATTCTAAACAAGTAGATGAGCAGATCTCCTCTTGGAAAAGCATTTCAAAACATGAGACATATTAAGAAGAATCCGAAAGGGAATCCTGAATGGTTTGATCTTCCGTAGTTTGAATATATTGTAGGTCATCTTAATATGATATGGCAGCCAGATTCTCATTACATTAATCAATCATGAGGAAATAAACTTCAAATGTTTCTTGATACTCAAACATGACATTTCTATCATCTACCAACGATTCATCCAAGGAAACTTTTTCACTTACTTGAACGAAGATCTCATCTTGTTTTACATAGAGGAAACGAACTACCTCCTCATGAAGATCGAGTTCTGGTGAGATGAGAACATTTAGGTCTGTACCTCTATTTTCTTCATGTGAGGCAACCTCAACAATACAACTCTTTTTTATGAGATCTGGAACGACATGTTTTTTCTCATCACAATTTATCTCTCGTTCTGATTTATCATCATAATTATCTAAGATTGGAACATCATTTTCCTATGTATCATCTTTTATTTCAACCAGATTTTCCTCCGTATCATTTTTAACCATATGGAAATCATCAACCTGCTGATCTTGATAAGTATCCTCTAAGATTTTCGTGTGCTGCTGAAACGAAAAATTCTTAATATCCTCAATGAAACTACTAACGTGTTCACAATAATTCCGCACTAATATTAAGGATGGACGAGATTCTCTATACCTTTCAAATAATATTGTATGAAAATCTTTTAGACAATAAATAGAAGCAGGTGGAAAACTTTCATACCAAGATCAGGCTTCATCTTCCAGAGTAGCCATAAAAATTTTCATCAAGTCTTCAGGAAAATCAATATTTAATTTATGCACATGAATGTGAAATTTCACCAGATGAAGAGCAGCGTCATTACCTTCCACATTTGTGAACATAGGCAAATTCTGAAGCCAATCCACCTTGGGCATTTTATTTGGAAAACCTGGGATGTGATCTCGGCTCATGGGAGCGTATCTTATTGCAACTCGTTCCATCTTGAAAATCGTAAAGCTACTGATCTTCCTGCAATGGAGTCACCATGAAGGATTGATTTCTGGATTTTTCAGTGAAATCGCCAAGTGAACGATTTCAGCCTTATGGTGTCTAATCGTTGTCCACCATCAACAATCATATCTGAACTTGATTACATAACAGCTACAAGCTAAACCAAAAATTGACTGAAGCAGCGTTTATCTACTTCGCTGATGCATAGCAAGAGTGTTTCAAACGCTACCTGGCTTGGCTTCAGGCTCCGTCTGTAGCTTATAAATCACATGACATCAATAAGAAAACCATTTTCTTTCCCAGTGGAGTCGCCAATATGTTAGAGCTAAAATCTGCCTTAGGCTAAAGGAAGGCAAGATTCAAGATAACATCATACCACGCTCAAGCATGAGAGGGCTCTCTCCGGGTCAAACTCAGTAAAAATAAGCAACAGGGTCCGAGATGACTTAAAATGGGAACTAATTTTAGGCTAGTAAATAGATATGAAAGACGTAATTTAATGAATGAAAGAATTTTCAGGGGTGTATGGGACAAAGAATAGCATGAGCTAAGAAATTAAATCAAAGACACAGAGTGTTTCATGAGGCAAGATAGGCAGGAGGTTTGGCAATCAAATTGAAGTAATATGAAGTGGAAAGACTGTTGAGAGGTTGAAAAGGGCATAACCAATGGATCCTTTTCAAATAGAAGAAGACACACGGAGGATGAATGCTTTTCCAAGGCAGAGAAATAAACTGGATTCTACCTTTCTTACTTAAAAACATTCAAATGGAAATGATTATGAATGAACTGTAAAACATAACAAGGTACATATGAAACAGAAAGAAGAAACATATGCTAAACTCATACCACATGAATCTCATTAATCAGAGTTGCATCATTTTATTAATTTCCTGGCCAAATTGTACAGTGAAGCGCTGAGTTTTCTTCCACACCTCTCCCAGAACTCAGGCCCCTTTACAAATGATTTATAATACAATAAAATAAACTCAGAGGTGGGAGAATAGATCGATGAAAAATAGGGAGATGTTTCAACTGAAATTATGAAGATAGAAAAAGAGCCATTCATCTGTTCTAAAGACAGAATAGCGTTCCCTTGAATTTCTCTGATGACCAATTAAAAGGAAAAAATTGTAGCGTGGATCCCATGAAATCATGACTGAGGACAAAATAGGCATTTTGTTCCTATCTTTCTGCATCTGCTCTCAGCTTTCCTTCAAATATTAGTTTCTCAACCATCTCCATTAACTGCGGAAAATAATCTGAACTATATGTGGGTCCTTCCCCTTTGATACCGAGTGTGCCCAAATCTTTTAGAATATTCTCAGCGAATTCATTACTCTCTTTAGCAAGATTCATGTCATCAAAGCGTATGATTAGGTGCCCTTTATACCTCTGAGCAAAGTATTGGTTTAAAAGAGTATCCTTTGATTTTCCACGACCTCTTGCGTCTCATGACTAGATTTGGTCGGGATTGGTCAAGGCCCAAATCTAGGTGGGAAAAAAGTTACATGACAAGGTCAAAGAAAATAGGTAGATCTAAATTTTGATGCTTCAAATCACAAAGTTTTCTGGCATCCAACGCCCTTTTTATTACTACAGGGTAGAAATTTAACAACTTCGCTTGCCAAATGTTTGGATCTATGAAATGAAGGACCAGGTGTCACTGATCTGCAACATAAACAATATGGCGATGCAAATCCGCTTCACTATAGTAATAAAAGCCCTGATCTATGATAAACAAGGAACATTCGTTGTCAGGATTGAAGTTATTTGTATCTAAAGGGCTGAATGGAATGCCTTTGGAATGGTTGACAAGCTCATCTATCCATTTACACTTCCATCCATTTAGATGGACCGAGCTTATGCCATAGGTACTGTGGTTTCCCTATACATCACATCTGAGCTGATCCATGCCCATAACATGTGGATAAAACTTGCAAAATAGAAAAGTAACCCCAAACCCTTGTGGCACATCTGTATCTGAGACATTTCCTCAGCGTGTG
The DNA here is from genome assembly GCA_000404065.3 of Pinus taeda. Taxonomy (NCBI): domain Eukaryota; kingdom Viridiplantae; phylum Streptophyta; class Pinopsida; order Pinales; family Pinaceae; genus Pinus; species Pinus taeda. The sequence continues at coordinate 5,632 of APFE030832693.1, forward strand.
AAAAATATTCTTGAGGATGATATGAGTGTTGAAAGAAACCTATAGCTAGCATAATAATCAGCATATGCCATTTTTGGTCTAGCAAAATAGATGACGAGCAACCTTCAGCATGTTGCAAGCAGTACAAGACTCTGCATTTTTCGTCCCTTGAGCTTGCCAGATGGTTTGGATTAAACCAAAATTCACCAGTAACAAATATAGCTGATAGATAATATCATTCATTGCCACCAGTCTCCTCATTAAGAGAACGTCAATGCCTTTGAATTGTGTGTTTAGATATAACATGTTGTACACGATTGTAAAAATAATCAATGACCATCTTAAACGTTTGACCATTTCGAGCCAGTTTGCAATGATCCAACAATCCTGCCATGGTCTTGTATAATATGGTGCCCAAACAAGTTGAATAGCTTCAAAATGGTCAAACAGTTCTGAAGGAAATTCTGACAGATAGCATGTCCCTAGTTTACATTGGCATTCACAAATATCACTAACAACAGCTTGGATTTTCAACTGGAGTTCCTTATTGTGAGTTCTTGCCCACATAAGTGTTGTTGCACTCATGTAATGCCTTGGCCCGAGGCAAACTGAGTTGGTTTGAAATTTTTGGAAACAATGATGAAATTTTTGCTTGTCGGCCCTATGCGCCGCACGCGAGCCCAATGCACTGCGCAGGCTGGATGCGCCACGCGAGTGTAATTTTACACTGTGAAATGTCACTCTATTCACTACGCCTTGTCGACGTGCCACGCCTACTCCCAATGCACCGCGCAGCTCTGTTTCAACACAATTTCGACCTCCAAAAACTGAATTTGCTTCTCCACATTTTCGCTTTGGTTCTATGATGTTATTTGGCGTGCAAATGAAATGTTGGAACACAAAAATGTCTCTTATGACAGGGATTTGATTTTTGACTTGTGCACACCCACTTTCTGAACTTTGCACTTTTGCATTTAATACAACTCTGTCTTTTAGTTTCCTCACTGATTTTATGAGCTTGAATGATGAAATTGTTCTTGATTTCTTTGCAGGGATGGTGGCATTTGGATTTTGGCAAAGGATGACCAGAGGCTGCATTTGAAGTACTCCATGGTGGAAAACTTTAAAATACATATTTTTCACAAAAAACAAATTTGACGATTTCTTCTTCAAAACAGAGTTTTGAAGAAGAAATATCCTTAATCACTATTGATGATGACAATCCTGAAATGAAAACTTATTGAAGACATCCTCATAGCCTACGGGCATTATTCAACATTCTGAAGACCGAACCCTCGACCTAGTGATTAAAATAACTCTTTGCTGACCTAGACATCAAACATGACTATAATAACCTTAAAATTGATTTGATGAACAGACCTGAGCCAGTAGGATAAGGCATGAGGGGGATAAACGACAAGGTCTTTCCGTAAGATAATGGCATCTCCCTAGCGGAATGTAACTGAGTGAATCGAGCGATACACCTAAAAATGAAATGCAATAAGCGAAATGATCTCTGATGGAGGGATGTAAAGACCGACTCTAACAAGAACGAGAAAATATTTCAAGACTCTAATTCTCATCTTAAACAAATTGGAGCATAGGTTATAGCAATTTACATTATGCTCCCTGATGATGAAAACATCATAGAGCAAGGAACATCATTGTTGAATCTATTGATAAATATGTACCATGGGCTCATCTCGATAGATCCTTACAATAGGGAAGAGCAGAGGGTGTTGATGTACCATGGGCTCATCTCGATAGATCCTCACAATAGGGAAGAGTAGGGGGGTGGAGACCATTATTTCAAACTTAAGATGAGCCTTGGAATGTGAACTAATAATTTTTCTGAACTCAATAGTCTAAGATTTCTTCTACTATTTTCCATTGAAAAGGGTGTCATCCACTAAAAGTGTTTAATATTCACTTATTAATTATTAATAATAGATAAATTTATATTTTAAAGAGATATTCAAAATAAATACACTTCATAATAAATTAATAAAAAATCGTTAACTCTTCATTACAAAGTGATAAATTTTCAAAGTGCTAAACACTAATTTAGGTCGAGCGATGACCTATTATCCAGTCTCCTTATCTCCTCCTTCATCGTCATCATCTTATAAGATTGGAAAAATAATGGCTTTTCTTTTATTTGATAGGTCATGGCATAATTTATTTGGCCATAGATAGATAGTTCCCTCAGTGTTTCCTGATATAATGTGATAATTCCTTTCATCATATGTGAATGTTCGGACGTGCATATGTTTGAAGTCCATGCTTTTCAACTCAGAAACAAAATTTGGAGCATCAATTGTAATCTTTTTGAATCTTTTTCTTGTAAGAATGCTACTAATATTGATGGACACAAGATACCATCCAAAACCACAAACAAAAATCAAAATGTCCTCTTCATTTGTGATGTATGAACCTGTGAAAAAGATGATGTCAAAAACGCGATGGTCCTCAAATGTGACCCCAATCTCACCTTGTAAATCACAAATATGAACCCTTACTTTTTTGAGGCACAATAAGGATCTTCTTTTGGCTAAATAGATAGGTGGGCAAGTAAGACGGATGCCACTTCATTTTATTATTTGATAAATTTTAGAAGATATATCCATGACCTGCATATCTAAATCCTGTCATTGAAAAACTATTCGATCAGGGCCATAGAAGTCCATGAAGTTAATGTTATGTCCTAGGGAGATGGTATGGAAATTTATTTTCAATTTTCTCCAATTTCTTTGGAATAAATTCTCAATAAAACTTTCTCTCATAGTGTTCTTATTTTGAATCATTATGAACATGTCCCTACTTCTTGGACTTCCAAAGTTGAACATTGATTCTATTTTTTTGTCACTTGGATAAGGAATTTTAAACAATTTTGTGTACTCTTTCAATGAAAAAAAAAATCAACAACCTCTCATTCTTATCATAAATCATGCCTTTGCAATTTGGAAAATCAAAATAACAATTGTCTTCTAGTTTTGGTCGAAAGAGTTCTCTTTCTTCTTTATATTCTCATGTTGTTATAGATGCAATGTCTAAGCTTACAAGGCTTGTCATTTCTTCAACTATCTTATTGTGACAATTATAACACATATCAATCACTTATAGTATCAATGAATTATTATGAAAATTATAACAAATATCTTCAATGAACCTTTTTAATATGATGGGCAACCCATGATCGTCAGTAAATGGTGACATTTCTCCATATTGTCGCAATGAAATAACATAGTGGCCGCTATAAATTACAAATAATATGTCATGGACTATGAGAAAATCTCTAACTTCGGTATCAAATACAAGTTCAAATTCTTATACAATACTCCCAAAAAAAATTTGGAAGCTTTCTATTGTCTTTGTCATCCTACACCTCTCGCCTTTGCAGGTTATGGAAATAAACAATGGATGATAAAAATCTCTCTTGTCTCTTCCTCTTTCTCTTATTCTTCTTGAGGATGAGGTTGGCTTTCATGGAGAGACAAGACAAAACTGAACTCGGGGTTTATTTGACATTTGTTTTCTGTTTAGTTTTCACTTTTAATCTCTTTTCTCCTTAATGTAAATAATTTTAATTTCCTTTCTCCTTAATGTAAATTATTTTCACAAATAGTTTTCACTTTTAATATCTCTCTTGTTTAACTTTTAATATCTCTAATTTTTAATTCTTAATTAAAAGTGTGCATGTTGACCACACAACTAAAGTACATTTGAACAAATTCTACTAGTGAAATTTTTCTTAGAAAGCAATAGAGGGGATCCAACAATGAATCTATTGAATCTTAAACATAGCAAGGTAAAAAAATCAATGGATTCAAAGGAAGAATGCAAAAAATTAATCAAGAAAGATGTAGAGATCCAATAATAATAAAGGGGTTGAAGATTAAACATAATAGTTTTTTTTTGTATAAGGGAAGATTCTTAAAAATTGTTGGGTCAAAGTAATGCAAAAACAAAATATTTTAGCTAGATGAACCTTTATTAGATCTACATGATAAATTTTTGCTTAGTGTTATTAGACGAGAGAAAAATGGATTGATTTTTTAAACATAAGAATATGAAGGAAAAGAAGAGGAAGGAATGAACACTTCTTCCTCTTCTTCTTGCTTCTTTTATAAAACAACTATCTTTTTATTTTCCTTAGTTACAACCTCTTTCTAGATGGAAGAAATGATGGTCTTTGAATGCACTTGATTTAGAATTGGTTGATTAAAATGGTGAGTTGGATGAAATTTGGATTCTCTAGCCTTGTTGTAAGCCCTTAAAGATTGTAAAACTCCAATCTATTACTAGAGTGAGAGAGCTATTGAAATTCAAACCTCTTTGTAGGATGTTATCTCTTAGACAACTTATTCTTAGGTTTCCTTGAAACTTTTTTGAATGTTCCTTTCTCGTGATTAGATTGAGAAGATGACATTGGGATAGGAGGCTCAAATACTAGACCCTTAGGACAAATTTTCACAAAGTGATCATGGTCATGGAAATAATTACATTTAAAGGGGACTTACTCATAATCCAAGGCTTGAAGATGGATCCAACCCTTCAAGTCAAGTTGAATAGCCTTATGCAATCCTATTGCAAAATATGTTTCAACATTAATTCTGGCACATGAGAATTTATTCTCCTTCACCTATGAAGAAGTAATATATTAGACCAATTTGTCTCCAGTAAATCTAAAAATAACATCACCCTAGCAAACTAGGGGAATATTTGGCAATCTAATCCATACATGCACATAATAAATAGTGTTGGGATTGAAATATAGAGTTCATTAGGTGAAAAACATAAAATTATAATAACCTTTATCATGGCATAGAACACAAATCGGTTCATGATTTTCATAATTGTTCGATATCTAGTCCAAAACATAGCTATAACAAGGTAGAAGGTTCATGAACTTATCAATCAATCTTTTCTCCTTAAGATCATTAATATTCTTCTTTGTTGAAGAAGCAAACCCCAAGTGAAGAGAAGGAAATGTATCTACCCTTTCTAGAAATCTACTTGACTGAAGCCTTTTTTTATTCACTAAACCACTTGGTAGAGAGCTACGTCCTACTATTATGGGATTGGAAGGAACACCCATTGAACATGAATGAGAGTAACTTCATCTTCAATAGTTCCTCGCCAAAGTGTGGTACATACATATGGTAATGTGTGCATGTGGGGTACAAAATAGGAGTGCTAAACTATAGGTATGTCAATATTTATATTGAGAAAAACACATTTGCATCGTATATAAATTAAGTGAGTAATTGTGGGATCTCTAAATCATGTTTTCTTGTATATCCACCTCAACATGCCTAAATACCTATCCCCTAAATACCTATCCAAGACAAATTCCCAAATGTATGGAGTGATACTACCATAAATGAATAGTTAGATGTAGAAGTAAAACTAAAACCCTAAAATGGGGACTAGAAGGATGGACCATTACTAACCACCAAAAGGGTTTGGACTACTAGAAAGATCAATAATTTTATATCAATCATGTCATCATGACAAAATACAATACATCAATCATCACACTTTTAGCTCACCGTGATGATCACATTTAGTAAAAATATGTTGGGTACACTTCACATAATATAAGGTGTAATAGTGGACTCCAACTCGGGGACATGTGATCATTTTGAGCATCCATGAGAACTCTAGAATATACATAAACCTATGACACCTAAAGAATGCTCACAAAATGGATATTAAATGCAAAGAATGTTTAAAGACATGAGTACCTTGTCCTTTCAAAAAGAGAAATAAATTTCTTGATAAATGAAATTTTATGAAACACATATCACCAACTCTTATATAAGTTCTTGTAAAGTTAGGAATTTCTTCCTTTTATTCAAAATAAAATAAAGTGTTGAAGTCAATAAAATGAAACACATGAGTAGAAAAGGGAAATATGACCAATTGTTTAGAATTCTTGTGTAAAACTGTTTAAAATAAATTTCTTTAATAAATATCCTATAGTTTAATTATATATTTAAATAATTAAATTATAGTAACAAAATTTGGAAATTATTATATAATATTTAATACATTTAAATAAAATTAAAAACAAAAAAACCTAAAATACTCTAAGCTAGACACTAATTTAGATCCAGCGGCGGCCTATTGTTCGGCCTCAATGTCTCCTCCTTCACCCTCATCATCCTCTGAGCTTGCTGCGTCACCCTCATCATCCTCTGCTCCTTCACCCTCATCATCCTGTGAGCTTGCCGCGTCACCCTCATCATCGTCTGATATTGAAACGTCACGGCACAATTTATTCGACCATGCATAAATAATTCCGTTTGTATCTCCTGTTATAATATCATGAGTCCTTTCATCATATACGAATGCATAGGTTTGCATATCTTCGAAGGCCGTTTCTCTCAACGCAGAAACACAATTTGGAGCATCAGTTGTAATCTTTCCCAACCTTTTTCCTGTAACAATGCTACTAATATTGATGGAGTCGGGTGTTGGCGTATTGATGGAGTCGGGAGCTTCGCCAACACCGCAAGCAGAAATGAAAATGTCCTCTTCAGTGGTAACGTACAAACCTTTGCCATAGTAGGAGTCAAAAATGCTATGGTCCTCAAATGTGACCACAATCTCACCTTGTAAATCACAAAGATAAACACTTGTTTCTGTGATGCACAATACGCCACTTCTTTTGGGTAAATAGATAGGCGGGCGAGCAAGAACAATGTCAGTTGATTTTATTATTTTACAAATTTCAGAAGATATATCCATGACCTGCATCTCTAAATACCATTGGTGAACAACCATGCATTACATATGCTATACTTATTAAATTGTCCCTTTTTTTCCCTTGTTAAATAGGGAGACAACCATGCATTACATATGCTATACTTATTCCTTGTTTTGCATAAATATTTTGATTTAAAACTAGATTCCACCCCCTCTGTAGTATAACATATTTGGCCCCTCAAAGTTCACTATGGTCCATATTCATTTAAGCTCTAAATTTTATCTTTCTAAGCCCAATGCATTGTTGGGGCCTTTTACTCAATTTTGTAGCTTGAGAGATACTTCCCAACCCTTAGCTTTGGGCTTGTGTGAGTTGGCACCATAAAAGCTCCTTGTGGGCTAAGTACCCAAGTAGTGGGTTTTGCACCCAAAGTTATAGGCACAAAACCAAGTTGTATTTTGAAGCTTTGACCATGGTTACATGTGTGGCGCCCTTAATGGAGCAAGGGCTACTAATGCAGCCATGAAAGAGTTGATCTAATGAGCAAGATTTTTTATTTTATTTGTATGTGTGGGTTCAAATAACATTAAGATCAAGTCGACCTTACTTGATAGAGGTTTCTTCTAGTGGAGGTCTTTGCACCTAAAATACATATAAATAGACGAGCCTAGTCATTAGATCTACCATCATCCAAGTGCAAAACCTTAAGGAGAAGACCTTTGAAATAGTCGCAACCATAAGGAGCCTAGTGAAGTGGAAATGAGGACTGGTTTTGGTTTGTTTTTCTTGTAACTATTTACGATAAGTTTGGTATGAGGAGGAAGTGTGGAAGATTTTCTGTGTTGGTACAAGAGGGACTAATCCCTAGTTTAGGTTGGTTTGTGGTCTTAAGGAGTTGGAATAACATTATAAAAAAGACCAAGTGATAACACATAAAGGAGGAGTTTGTGCAGAAGGATTTTCGAAGTTTTGAGGGAAGAAATTAGGGTTTACATGGACTATGAGAAGCTCTAACTAGAGCTATGAAAAACTTCAGATGTTTACACAGGGTTGAGAACTAAAGAGGCAAAAGAATACTGCTAGTCAAGGTATGTTGAATGTTGTTCTCATGTTGATGTTTTACTAAGTAGATGAGTGTCTAGATTAGACCATTTTTTTGGGCATCTTAAGTATAATTAGATGGTTGTTAGAAGGTATCTATTGTGCCCTAAGTTTATTCCTTGTGAAGGACTACAACACTAATAAGAGAGGAAGAATTATTGGAGCCTAAGGAGCTTAACTTTGAAGGAGAAAAGGGAAGCCAAGAGGGCTAGTGAATCAACCCTAGTTCACTATGTTGATAAGGACACCTTCAGTGTAAAGTGGGCAACCCCAATAGCCCTAGGCTATCACCTTGAAGCAACAGTGTGACAAAAGTGGGTAGCAAAGATAAGACCCTACAAAACCTTGAAGGACAAAGTGGCAGTTAGAGGGAAAAGTTGTTTGGGCCTATGTTCAATGACCTGAAGGAGTTGTACTGACTAATAAAGGTAGATTGAGGTGCTACAGATTGGGAGGCAAGAGGACCTTCTAGAAGTGTTGAGGGTGCTACGTGGACGGAAAGGATTTGAGAAGCACACTACATCAACAAGTAGGTTAGTTGTATCTTGTTCAAGGCAGATTGGTTATCGTAGTTTTTGTTGATACCTAGCCTTAGTTGTATTGTATCAATAGTAGTTTTTGTTGATACCCTAGCCTTAGTTGTATTGTATCAAGGGCTATTATCCCTGGTATCTGAGGCCTAGATTGTTGTATTAAAGATTGTTAATATATGGAAGTTGGGTTGAAAATTTGTTTCTTGGGTATGTGTTGATTCACTGTTATTGTTTTTCAATGTGCAAAGTATTATTGTTGTGGCATTTTGGTGTGTTTGTGTTTGAGATTCTAAGATCCAAATTAAATTCTCGAGTTCCATAGAAATTCAACATGGTAGCAGAGCTATTTTGAAGGGATAGTGAATTATATATTGCACAACATGTACAACTCAAGAGGGAGTTGGTTTCATTGTTGTTGAAGGACTACTAGCAATAGCAAAGTTCTCAATTGGTCTAGGACATGAGGACAGGTTGGATGGGCCTTCGAACTATAGTCCATGGAAGGAAAGGATCAAGTTTGTCTTGATGGTCAACAAGATCTATGTCTTTGCTGACAAGGAGATCAAGAAACTGACTAACCCTAAGGAGTCCGAAGCATACGAAGATTTGGATATAAAGTCCAAGGTGATCATGTAAGATGGTGTCAAGGATCATTTGATACCTCATCTGTCGGGGAAGAGAAGTGCCCATGATATGTAGAAGTCTCTTCAGGATATGCTTTAGAACAAGAACGAGAATTGCCTACTAGTATTGAAGGATAAGTTGAAGAGCACTAAGATGTTGGATAGGGAAGCATTGGCGCCGTATCTAATGAGATTGTCTCAGGTTCGAGATGAGCTTGCTACCATCACAAAGACTGTTTTATATTATAAGATGGTGAGGATTTCTTTGAAAGGGTTCACCAAGGAATGGAAGCCCTTCATCAAAGGGATCATTGCTAGACTGGAACAGGTTATGGGATGACTTCATTTAGGAGGAATTATGAGATGAGGACCTTCATATGAAGAATAAGACTTTAGATGATAGCATGGAACTTGCAGGGAGTCTGAAGGGCAAGTTGAAGAAGGACTTGAGTAAGTTGAAGTGTTTCAGTTGTGGTGAGTATGGCCATTATTCAACGAAGTGTCTGAAGGAGGGAGATAATGAGAAGAAGGGGAAGGAGGTAGCACATATTTCCACTTCTTTTGAGCTATATGACCTCTTAAGAAGATTGGGGAGTGAATATTTTTCTCTAGTATCTCATTTATTCGAGAGTGCCATCGACAAGACTACATGGTATATAGACAGTGGTGCATCGAAGCATATGACAAGTTTGCATAATGTGTTCGAGACTCTAACTAAGAGGGAATAAGTTGCATGTGATGGTGGGATACAAGAGTCAGAAGGAGATCTGAGATCAGAGGATCAGGGATCATTCCATTCAACATGGAGTTAGGACAGATGATGCAAATTCAGGATGTATTGTTTGTACCAGAGCTCAGATATAATGTATTGTATGTCTTAGTGATCGAGTAGAAGGGGTTTGACGTGATTTTCTAGGATGGGAAAGCAAATCTTAGGTCCAAAGGCTCTAACTCTACTAGAATGGCCATCCAAGTTAGGGAGCATGCTTTATATCAACTTATGACCAAGCTTATAGATCATGCGAGGCACAATCAGGTGCAGTTTCCTAAGGCTTATAGGGAGCCAAGTTCTAGTGGGAGTATGTAGGTTGAGAGGGAGAATGTGCAACCCAAGAAGA
>APFE030832706.1:0-25461 GCA_000404065.3 Pinus taeda
CAAAATAATGTATTGTATTGTATCTTATTACAGGTCGCCTCCCAGCTCAAAAAAACTTTGGATCCTCATAGTAAAGCATTTCACTCGACATAAAAAAGATTAACGACCTCATGCTTTAGGGGGCAACTGTTATAGACATTTTTGGGCACTTCAACCCCAATCATAAATGTCCAAAAATAAGGACTCCAAAGCCCCTAAAAGTGTTGCTTCACTGCCTAAAGGAATAAGGTCAGCTGATTACATCATCTCCCATAAGTTCTCCACTAAAAACTGCTCATAAATGGTCGAAACTAGACCATACTGAAAACCCAGTGCAAAGGGTGCGATGCATATCACCTTCCTAGTGTACAGGGTGCGATGCATACTAAATGGCTCCTCTGTAGGGTACGATGGTCGGGAATCGACAAATGGCAGGGACAAGATGTGAGGTGGAAGATCATGGAATCTTCCAGAAGCTTCCCCTCTGACACTTGCCTCTCTGTTTTCGACCAGGGATGAGTAAGAGATCATCATTCTCCAAGTGGAAGTAGGAACTATCAGAGAGAGGACACTAATCAAGACCCCAGAAGATGACTCACCTCCCTACAATCATCTATATATGGATCCCTCATCACAGAGATCCAGAGGCTGGAATTTTGTATCTTATAGAGAAGTATTGTTGGTTTTCTGGTGTAACTTCATAGTGTTGGGTGATCTAAGCTTTAGTTGAGGTGAAGAAGGGCTTTCTTGCTAGAGGATGATGCTGGGTCAGAACATATGGTTGTAATCCTCTTGCTACTTTTCATCTTAATAAAGCTATTCAAGTTTTCCTCGATATTCTTGTATGTTTACTTATATATGCATTTGTATGGTTAACGCACATCTGGTCCTGTGTTATTTATGAAAATAGATATTTGTTCTTCGATAGTAGTATGTTGTTGTGATTCCACAGGTGTTCTTTGAAGCTGGGCAGACGAAGAAGAAGTGGCAAAGCTTTATCAGGAAGGAGAGGAATCAAACAAGGAAATCAAGCACAAGACTAAGGATGGTCTCCTTTGTTCCACTCTTATCTATTTTCATAAAGGAAAACAAAAGTAGACTTTACTTGTTTGTTTCTAAGATAGCTACCAGTCTTAGTGGGAATAGCAGCATCCGAGTGGACACTATTCCCGGTAACAAAGCCCCATTTTTTATCTTCTACTAGTGGATGTATGAGGGCCATTATCCTTGGTACAAGAGCCTTAAACTATTGTATTACATGTTGTTGAATATAATGAAGTTGGGGTGAAAATTGTAAAAAGTTATACATACTTTGTGCATGTGTGATTTACTGTTGTTTAAAATCTGATGTGCAAAGTAGTATCGTTGAGATTCTTGGTTTGGCGGCGTCAGAGATTTTAAGATTCTATATTAGACCCAAGTTCATGGAAATTAGACATGGTATCAAACGTATTTGAGCTACTTTGAGGGAGAATAAATCAGAGTGTGGACAAAGAAACAAAAGAGAGGGAGTTGTGGGTGTCTAGATCATGTAGTAGAGGGCTCAGCAAAAGACATGGAGATGTGGTCTCAATAGGCTACATGATGAGATGGGTTGGGAGTTTTTGTGGATCGGTGGTGAACCTGGTGCACTTCAACATGTTGTGTTGCAGTCTGTAGATCATGGACATCCTATGTCTTGTCATCGAAGGTTGGGACAACTTGAGAGTTTCTTTGGTAGGGAAGAGATTAGGTTAATTGATATGGCTTCATTTGATGGACTACAGGTTGGAAGGCTAGATTCTTCATCAGATCGTGATGTTTCATAACCGAGATTGGAGGGATTTGCACGAGTGGTATTTGATCTAGGAGGATGAGTGCTTGCAAGACTGAGCCACTTGAGATCGTGTAGGCTCAGAGGGAGTCTACCCTCATAGGGAACAACCTTGTCAAGATTCAGGATCTTTAGGTTTGGATGTGATAGAGGCAGAGTCACTACTGAGATTGTTGGATTCGTTCTACACAGTACGTTGCAGTGGTGGATGCTATATGGGATAGTGTCAACAGATGATGATGGTTACTTCCTATTCTTTGATGCACCTCCCTCACTAAGAGGGAGTGTTGATTTTTTTGTAGCTTGTGAGCTAGTCCAAGCACTAGTGTTCAAGAATTGGAGGAAAAAGCGCCACAAGTATGCTTATGGGCTTAGAACCCAAGCCTAGGTTTTTTCACCCATAGATGTTTGGGTCAAAACCGTGACGAGTATTCGACATGTGATGGATGAGGATGATAGCTCTCAGTGAGACAATTCTAACGCAATGACAATCATCCGATTTTGAGTTGTCGTTGAGTAGTTACAAATTTTTGAAGTTATTTAATGGGTTTGCACATGAAGTGTCAAGGTTGGGTTGGTGTAAAAATTACTTGTGATAGTTGTTCAAGCCCTTAGTTAACATTGGAGAAGCCCTCTTGTTGGTGTATAAATAAGAGGTGTTCTGGAGGTTATAGTCACACCTTAAGGAGCATGGAGGAGATCATTTAAGGAGGAAGGAGGTCAAAGTATACATGAGGGAGCCATATCCCTAGGAGAGCTAATGAAGAGGATAATGAGGTCATTATTGTGAATGTTGGGATGGTTTTGGGAAGATGCAACCAATGAGGAAGAGAGGATCTAATTGAGACTAGGACAAGTAGGTCAAAGGTGTCTTAGGCATAAAATATGTGGGTATTTTGTCTGTTGCAGGCTGAAATGTTGTATTGAAAGTGTAGGTGGATAGAAGGCATATTTAGGGAGGCTGATTAGGCTACAGACTCCCTAAAGTAGGTTCCAGGCATATCCAGCAAGAACGCAAGGAAAGGAGACCTCTAGGGTGGAGAAAATTTGAGTTAATGTAGACAATGTGACAATGTCGGAGTTGGAGCCTGATGACCAACACCTTGATGGAAAATGGTAGTTGCAAGAGAGGCAGTTGTTGAGCTCAAGGGTCTGATCAACCAGGAGCAATTTGTGGAGCTCAAAAATTGTGTGTGGAGAAGCGATTCTACAGTAGATGACGAATAGTACTCCTAGCCTGGTATTCATTGGTGCAACATTAGAAGACCATAGTGGGATGAAGTCCCTGAGTAGGTGAGAAGCAGCAATGGGAAGATCAAGAGTTGTTCACAAGTGGAGCATGAACAACTCAACAAGAGTATTAATGTGTTCTGTCCTTTATGGACGAAGTCACAACTAGAGAGGATATTGGATAACCTAGATTCATTGGCCAGATGGACTTGCAGCATTGATAGAGACAAGAGATGCAGATTGGGAGCTGAAGGGCCAAGCAGGTACAGGGTATGACCGAGAGGCATTGGGAGAGCAGGAGGAGGAACAAGGTATGGGCGAGAGGAGCTGAGAGAGCTAAGAAGTCTTTTGAGGATTAGTTGGCAATATTTTGACAGGTTTTGGCGGAGCTCTCTCTCTCTCTCTCTCATACCCTTGGACACTTAGAGTTTTCTTGGAGCACTCTTGGAGGAGTGTGGAATACTTGGATTTTGGAGCAAGAAGGAAAGGAAGGACTAGGAAAGTGAAAGAAGACATCGAGATGAGTAGCCACATCGTGCTCTTCCTGCAGGTACTGAATTTCATGTATGTTTTCCCCACTAGTTTGGGCATGCATGGCATATGCGTGTGGTTTCTTGGTTATGATTCATCATGGGGAGGGATGATTTCCTGGATTGATAGTGGATTTGCATAGCCCTATCATCCCTTGGATAGCCATGGTGTTGTGGGAGTCTTTCCTTTTATTTTCTGGTTGGTTCTCATGTTCCTTTCACTGTGGGTTGAGTTACTAGTTCGTGGAGCCTTAGTTAGAAGATCGCTCTCAAGCCTTATAACACCTTGGGTTGAGTTACTAGTCCTAGAGCCTTGGTTGGAGAGATTCTCTGGAGCCATTCGTGAGTTGAGTTACTAGTCCTAGATCCTTGGTTGGACAAACACTCTAGATCTCGCCAAAAATTGTGGGTTGAGTTACTCGTCGTGGAGCGTTGGTTGAAATAAACTCTTTGGAGCACCGGAGAGCTTGGGTAGAGACAAATATGGTGATGGTTAGTGATGTATGAATGTGGGGTGGAATCACTGGTTGAGGGTTGAGATGGCTTGGCCTCTAGAATCCCTAGATGGTTTTGATTGATTTGTTTTATGAGATCCCACATTCATGCTTGGAATATGGCATGGGGGTGACTGACTAAAAGAAAGATTTGGATCAGCCTAGTCTATAGTCGGGTGGTTCATGGAAGTCCCATGCCCGGTTAGTTTATGCTATCATCAATAAGAGCTCTCTTTCTCATTAGTATTCTATGGCTAAATATACTTGTTTATATGTGGATTATATTGTTGTTATATCCCTGATATCTCTATTGGTTATATGTTGGTTATGAAAGAGTTTTATGACAGTGAAATTGTATGACTCCCATCATGTTTTGGTTAATCATTGAATGTACAATGAATATGTGACTTAGTAGATGGTAATGCAGTTATTGTAATGACACATCAATGCCTCTTACTGATTCTCAAATAAGTATGTGACCCCTATGCTCAGATATGTTGTTTAAACCTGTAAAATGCATATTTGTGACATGTTTGACGAAATGCATGTCATGGTTAGTAGGGGTCCAGTCAAGTCCTTGTCCAATTAATTACATGTGTATCATTGTTTTGATGTTATCTTTCATCTCTGGAAGTGTCACGAAGTTATGGGCATTGACCTGAGCCCTGGGCCAGAAAAAGTGGCACAAAATTCAGAGTCGTAGGCACAAAACTGCTTGGGAAAGTCCCCAGTTGCAGGCATACCAATGCTCTAGGAGCAACTAGAGGGTCGCAATCCCACTCATGCCCTTGTCATAGGAGTGACTGGGGGATTAACGTAGTAAAAATGTTAGTTTGTCTGAGGGGCTAGTCACCTGGAAGATTTGGATGGCTCCTAGGGGTTTTGTAGTAGGTCTAGAAGGTATGTGTTGTTGTGTTCTGCCGGTTATAATTCCTTAACTAACACATGGGGAGTGTAATCATATCATAGTAACTCTTCGTCACATTTTACTCAGTTGGTCAGTTACTTGGGTAGATGTGGGAGGAGGTCGTTACACGCCCTATTGCTTTTTATTTCATATTCTTATTTCTTCTGTTAAATGTAGTAAACTGAACTTCAATATTCATAAAAAAGAGGGGGATTACTAATATTTCATGGCACCAACACATGTTGAACGAGTGGCATTAAATTCCTTAAGGTGTAAAAAATCCATTTCCAGGTAATATACTAATGTATATTATACAAATTGTTAATACATGGACACCACCAACTTTTCACTTCCACTGTGTTAATTTCACATCGCTATTTTGAATCAACAAGCTCAAGCACCAAGCTTCAAAACTCACGCTCCTTATTTCAATGTTCACAGTCATTAATTAACTAACTTTCTACATTTTTAGAAGGTCAACTTTCATCACTATACATGAGTTGACTTAGAATAAATGTTGACAACTACTAATTTTGTCATAGTTATAGTCCATTAACAACAAACTAATATATAGCATATACACATTGACACCCATACACATATGGACAACCACCAATGTACATATAACACATATTTTCCGTGATGTCCTTTCTATTTTGCAATAAATGATTGAGATCAATTATTTGAAAATTAGCTTTCAATGTGTATAGAGCATGGTATAGTTCCCTCAAAGTGAGCCGATATTTTCTCCTTTCCTCTAGGATAATAAAATTCTAACTATCAAACAACATCCAAAATTTATTCATTTGGCATTGTATTGTGTAGGGGCTTTCCAAGGCTAATATGCATTGGTTTTGGAGGAGGTTGTTTCATAAAATTTAAAAAACATATATAAAATGTTGAATAAAATTGGGAAACTATACTTATTAGAGTCTTATTTCAACCTTTTCTTTTAGGGATACTTTTTAACATCATATTTTAGTTAGCTGGGTGGATTGTTTATTCTTCTCTCTACCGAGATTTATTTTCACAAAATATATATGAGCTAATTGTAATAATGCTAAAAGGAAAGATGAAACCATGAAGTGGGATCCCATGTGGGTGTGTCTATAAACATAACATCTCTAAGTCATAAATTTCCTACAAAACACTAATTTATAGGTTAGAGTGACTCTTAAATGATCTAAACTAAATAATCTTAAAAAACTATCAATTTCTCTAAATCTTAAAAGAAAATCAAAATCAATATCATGCCCAATTTGCGATATATGATTGCACCCTTCTTAAAATATAATTTAATTTGATTTCTTGCGAGATTTTGTGATAGCATCATCAATGCTCTTGTGCAAATTGAAAGCCTTTCCACTAAAACCTTTCCACTAAAATAAAGGTACAGGATATTCTAAACTGAATAATGAGAGTTTTTCCTTAAAAAGATATACGGGGTATTTTATTGGAAATCCTTAAAATCTCTAATGGGGAAGACACTCCTAATTTCATCATCAAAGTTGAATTTTGCGACACTACATTTATGAGTTATTAAATTACATTTATTATTAAAAATATATATTTGATTTAAGATTTAACAATGGAAATAATTAATTATATAAAATTTTTATTTTAAAATGTTAATTGAAACTAAAGCAAACTACTATTAATTAGAAACTGAATATTCAAACCTAATAGGACCCAAAACAATATAACTTAACTGAATTTTTTGAACCTAGGACAGTTGTCACAAACACAGTGAGTAACTCAAATAAGTTAACTGAATTTAGAACCTTGACGGACCCACTATTAATTAAAAAACACTTTCTTTGTGGGCGCGTCCACCATTCCATGTAGCCGACCACATGGACTTGAAAGAATCCACATTATTAAATCTATAAAAGGAATGCAACGTACCATTTGGAGGGTGTTAATACAAAGTGCCAATCCGGGTCAGTTTGGTGATATTTTCAACTGTACGAGCTGTAACATCTCCACACCACGCAGCGTGCTAATCTCGGCGGGGTCTGCTACTGTACAAGTCTTTCATCCGGCCAACACTGTGTAAGAAGCCGTTTATTGTACATTGTTGCGTTGCAGCTCAAGGGAAGAGAGTGCAGCAAGATCTGCCATAGGGAAAGTGCAGCAATCGTGAACGGAGTAAGTTTATCACATAGTGAAAGATTTTTTAATAATGTGATAGAAATGCAGAAATTTCAAATATGTCAAATTCTCACTAGATTTCAAATTTTCCACGATATAATTGTATTGCAAGATTTTGTTAAGTTGAATCAGCCAACTTTTTCCAGATAGTCAAATTTTAGATTTGTAAAATTCTAAATTGATAGGAGAGGTAAATGTTTCAGATCTGCCCAGATTTTCTATAGAATTCAAGATTTTGTTTATTTGAATCGACCAATTTTGTCACCGCATTCGAGCTACAATAAGAATTTAGTAGCCGATTATATGCATAAGGGCCCTCCTCGTAACATCTCCACACGACGCAGCCTGTTAGGCTCCGCGGAGTCTGCTAAATGTTTCCGTGTGGATCTAAAGGCATCCAAATTCTTAAGAGATAATAACCTTTATGTCAATACGGGTAAACAAATTGTGGGAGCTGTTCCTGGAGTAGAAGTTGGAGACCAATTTCGTTATAGAATTGAGCTCTGCATTGTGGGTCTTCATCGGCAGATACAGGCAGGGACTGATTTCTTGAAACAAGGAAACGTGACACTGGCTACCAGCATCGTGGCATCAGGTGGTTATGAAGATGATATAGACGGTGGGGATGTGCTGATATACACTCGCCATGGTGGAAATAACTACAGTGGGGACAAAAGGCAGAACAAACACCAGAAACTTGAACGCGGAAACTTGGCTCTTAAGAACTGCATAGACAGGAAGACACCCGTGTGAGTTATCCGTGGATACAAGCAAACGAATACTGGAATTCATGAAAACAGAAAAGGCACAGTCAATGTAATATATACATATGATGGGCTCTATGATGTGCAAACATACTGGCTCGATAAAGGGGTATCTGGATACTCAGTATTCAAGTTCCAGTTAAAAAGACAGCATGGTCAACCAGAGCTGGGCTTGAAGGCAGTGCAATTTATAGGGAGGGCACAAAAACATCTAATTCGTGAAGGTCTTAGGGTTAAGGACATTTCTGGAGGCAAAGAGAGAAAATACATTTGTGCAGTGAATACCATTGATGAGGAAAGTCTACCAACTTTTTTTTATACAACTAAGGTTATTTATCCATATGGGTGTAAGCCTGAGCCTCCCAAGGGATGTGAATGTAAAGACGGGTGTTTGGATCCTTCCAAATGCTTCTGTGCTTCGAAAAACGGGGGAGAATTTCCATTTAATTACGATGGTGCTATTGTGTATCCTAAGCCTATTGTATATGAATGCGGTCCTTCTTGTAAATGTCGTGGGACTTGCCACAATAGAGTGAGTCAACATGGTGTTCGATATACACTTGAGCTTTTCAAGACAGATAAGAGAGGTTGGGGGGTTAGATCATTAGACTCCATACCTTCTGGTAGCTTTATTTGTGAATACACTGGTAACCTTCTTTCTGATACTGAAGCTGAAAAACGTGTTGGGAATGATGAGTACCTCTTTGATATTGGACGCAATTGCAATAGCAGAGATCAATCTCTTTGGAGTGATCTTTTAAGTTTGATGCCCGACATTGAGGCTGGTGCAACCTCTGACATGGTGGAAGATGGAGGATTCACGATTGCAGCCAAGTGTGGAAATGTGGGTAGATTTGTTAATCATAGTTGCTCTCCTAATCTGTATGCACAGAATGTTCTTTATGACCATGGTGACAGAAAGTTACCACATATCATGCTCTTTGCTGCCGAGAACATTCCTCCTATGAGGGAGCTTTGTTATCACTATAATTACAGTCTGGATGAGGTTAGTGATTCTGATGGTAACATAAAAACAAAACCCTGTTACTGTGGCTCTTCACAATGCACCTGGAGGATGTATTAAGTGCCTGGAAGTTCTGGTTGCAATATCTGATTTACAATTATAGATTTTTGCCCAGGTACAGAACCATTCTCTGCATTCAAAATTCTTATGCTTTTTAAATTTGCTTCAATCAGCTATTCAATTAATCAACGAATGATGTATTCTGATTTGCTATAATCTGTATTGATTTGCTCTTTAACTAATGGTATGTTGAGAATGAAACACTTGGGAATGGGATTGATTCTTAGAATATATACTGTGTTGGAACAGGTGGACTTTTACAGCTGCAGAGATTTTTGTGTTGGAACAGGTGGACTTTTACAGGTGCAGAGATTTTTGTGTTATTTGAAAGCACTATATCTACCAGGATTTTTGTGTTATTTGAAAGCACAATCTCTACATGCCTCCTTTGGGTCAGTGTTCTAAGTGTGATTTTGTTGCTGGGAAGCTTTGCAATGCATATAAACCAGAATTGTAGTAATTCTATACAAAGTATTTAGTTTTTTTTTTCTTTTCGTGGAATTTTTTTATTGTTCAATACATGTATAACAAAAGTTGTTTTTGATAGAATTGTTATTGAAATAGAGAAGGAGAAACATTGTGGTGCTGTAGATTTATTGGAGAAGTTAGACAACAATCATTAAGAAGCAAATAAATCTGAGAGTCTTAAAACTTACAAATGTTGTAAGCAGCCACTAAAGATAACAGGAATAAAGCATTATTTTGAAAAATAACTGAAAAATAGTTTTTGTTTACCTTTAGAAATTGGATAACTGAATGGTATGGTACAAGAAATTTGTCTAAATTGATATGTAACTTCAGCTAGCTGCAAAATCTGATTTTAGACTAGAAAAATGACAAAATTGGAAGAATTCTGTTATAACATCTTGTTTCTAGAGGACTTTAAAAATAGTCATCAAAACTTTGTGATTACGAATAGAAGGTTTTGTGATAAAATTGTTTTAAATGTGATATTAATAACTTCAAGATATTTTTCAAATAGTTGTTAGTTTTATTATCTATTATGATTAATATCACCAGATATTGTCTATAAACTACTGAATTGATAAATTTATATCAACATAAAATGTTGAAATTACATTGTGCTTCTTTTATATAAAAAACTTATAACCATAATATTTACATGGTGTGAGTTTTGCACTCTCCTCTATTGTTTCTTAAAACAAATCCTAAGAACATTTATGATAAAATCTTGAGGTTGAAGGCTGAACTTTTTCACTAGATAGAATGAGGATTTTGAGTCATTACATCTCAAACTTTCCATCTTCCTTGCCCCACCAATCATATGATTTTTTTTTATGAAGTTAAGTGCCTTTCTCTTTATCTTTAAAATGATTCTTTCTCTTCTATATGCACCAATTGTTTTGTCCAACAATTGACATAGGTCATATACATTGGGGAGATACATTATATGCTAAGTGCCAAAATTATGTATTGTAAATAATGAAGCATAACTTTCTTCTTGGAGCTGAAAATATGGCATAAGAGTACTCATCATAAATATATTGGATAGGAAAGTATGCCACCCAAGCCATAATTGGAATATGAGCACTCAAATCCTTAAGGGAAAAGAAGCAAGTTTCTTTTTCAAATTAAAGGGAAAAATTGGCCAAAATTGACAAAATTCATATGATGATAACTCTATGAATGGAACATATGAATAGTCATGAGAAAGTTTAAGATTTAAATACATCTCTCTACCCATAATTTTCATTAGGGTAATCTAAATTTAAAAAAAAACAAGAAAAATAAATTAGTGGTCTTAAAGAGTAAAATAGTACATGTAACTTCCATAATTATAGCATTACCTGTATATAATAGTTTTTGTTTTCTACACATTGAAAAATCATGAGGGCTAGAAGCACAAAAGATGACTAGAGAGCTCTTAGCCATTAAGGAGAAGTAAGAAGCATGGATGTTAATATGGGAAATCAAGACATAGTCTAGTGGACATCGGAGTAGACCATATCTAATTAAGATTAAAACCACCATGAAGAGTCTAACTGAAAGTGCAATGTTAGAGGTTTGATAATGGGAGAATAATGACTAATATTCTGAACATATATGAATCCTTTGAAGATCTATTAGTTGAACATGAGTTACACATGATTGAGGTGGAAGATAAGGCTAGTGTAATTTAGTCACATTATGATTCTAAGCTAGTGGATATATTTCACTCGAAAAATAACCACATTGAAATATCTTGGCCGTTAAACAAACCATTGGATCCAAGAGAAATATTAGCAAAATTTTCAAGAGCTATCATATAAATTTGAATGGGATGGACACAGCTGCATATTTATATATCATTCCATTGGGTTCCTATGATATTCTTGTTGGGAGGAATTTGTGGGAAAGTATTATGTTATCCTAAATTGTTGCAATAAGGAATTTATTGCCTTATGAGGAAGGGTAATAAAAGAAAGTTCAATGAATTCCAAAAACACATCTCCATAACTTAAATTTTAACCCCATAGCTTGAAAAAAGGTTTTACTAAAGGTTGTCAAATATTTACAGTGTGTGTGGAGGAGCTAGTGATGTTTCGTCGATTACACTTCCTTAAGGTCACATAGGAGGTTGAATCTGACCATAGTAGCCTCTCTTCACATGTTTACACGGTTCACAGGGTTACTTTGGGTAGGCTTGACAGGAGTGTTACGGAGTGGTATCAGAGCGTGATTCAAATCTACGACTAGATGGGTTGAATGTGTTAGTCATGCATGCATGTAAGTTGCATATGTGTCTCTTACACTTATATAGTTGTTACATTTTATTGATGATTGATTAGGGTTGTAATATGGTTATCATGGAGAATTTGATGTTCATTTCATGAAAGATATTTATCATGAGCATGTGACTAGTTTCATATGGTTATTTGTTGCTTATATGTTGATTTTGCATCACCTACTTACATCCTTGTATGTTAGGTTACATTTTGAATATTTTGATTACATGTATCAGTCTTGTAGGTTGATTTCAAGAACTGGTCGATTATGTTAGACTACATTTGATTATGCCTATTTGTAGTTGGTTAGGCATTGCTTATGCATGTTTTCGGTTGCATGCAAGAATGTGTACAATGGAGTAATGGTCGTTTTTGTGCATGAGGTCATATCATGCATTGTTGATATGGCCTTGCATTGATGGCTAGACCCTAGTTAGAGTGATGTTTATGAGTTGTTACATTTACTTGTGTATGTCAATATGTTGTTATGATTACGGTACACATGTATCATGTTGATTTGGTGATCTTGCACACAAGGTATATTCCCCAAGATATACTAAGGTATGTTGATTTATTGTGATTTGGTTTATCTGGGATATTATGCCTTGCAGGAAGATATATCAAATGGCTAGCAAGATGGTTGACTACAAAGATTCTCCCTACAAATCCAAAGAGAAGTATGGTGTTGGGAACACTTCCAATTTGGTAGTAACTGTTAAGCTAATTTATTGACTAAATTAACACAAGTATTTAATTATCAATCGGGGATTGTAAAACTTGGAGGCAAATCCACTGTATATGGACATCAGATATAATCAATTTTAGAAGATAAAATTTGGAGATTTAAAGAAGTACATATTACAAATATAAACCTATTTTAACAATTTCTAATTCATTTATGTAATATAGGAGGGAAGAGGCTCCTAACTTAGGAGAACGAGGTTATCCTTCCCTACAATACTACTTTCATGAAGATAATTCTAAGAGCACTAATTAACAGAGGCTTATGATACAGAAGATGTAAAAGAAGAGGCTCCTAACTAAGAAGGTCCAAATTGTCCTTCTTCACAATCATACTATATCACAATCACCATTGCTTCAAACCTGAAATGCATAAATAACTTCAAATCAGAAATGGAGAATGAAATTCAGTTTTAGTTCAAGATCAAATAGAAGGGGAATTTAACTTAAATTCCTTTGTGTCCCTTCATATGTAGATTATAATTAAACCAATATTCATTCAGCAATCATCACACATCTAAATACATTTGAAACAAAAATTAGTCTATGAAAACTATGAAAATTGAACCAAGAAATGTACTTAGCTTGGTGTGGGGGCCCTCCATCCTTGCCTTGCACACTTGAAGAAATCTCAGCTACAACAACTTCAGTAAATCAACCAAGCATGAACAACAAATTGGAATGAAGCAAGTTCTTCAAATTAGCTCCCAACTCCAATTATACAAAAGTTACATACAAATTCCATTACGAAAGCCATCAAAGTCTTGGCTTTAAATAGAGGTTTAATGAAACAAACTGATCTATATTATCTCTAACACTCATATCTACTCATATACACCTATCTAAGTCGAACTCATCCAATTCATCCCAAGAAATATGGTCAATCCTATAAAATCTCAAAACTGCCCTATTTCCTTGGGATTTTCTAGTGACTAGTCATGTTTGACCAGCCTTGACTGAGCCTAATAAAGCTAGTTCTCGCCGAACCAAGTGGAGTTAGCTTAGTCCTAGTTCCCAAGCTGTCCATCTATGCATCAAACTCGAGTCCAAGTGTCCTGCAAACATGTCATCCACATAGCTATTATGGGAATTTCTGATTCAGTCCAAAATTGCACTTGAAACTCAATTTTCATAAAAACTTCTAGAAATTGCAAAATTAAAATTAAACACCTGAATATGCATAAAATACATCAAAATGAAATGGATATGATGGAAAATGGATGGAAAATATAAGAATTAAGTAGCTTTCCCTAAGCAAAAATAGACCAAAACTGAGGGCCAACACTAACGTTGAGAAGATTAAAGGAAGAGATAAGGAGTTGTGAGGGAGATAATGATAGAATCAAACAAACATATGAAAAATTAGCAGAGGTAAATGTAGTGATACTCCAGAGTTCGTCAAATTTGTAGTGGCAAGGACTACGTCAGATCAGACATGAGGAGGATCTACATGGGGCATATGTTAGTAGATCTCATGTCGATCACCGATCAGTTAGAGAGGACATAATACGAGATGACAGATTATTGTACACTCCGGAAAGTAGAATGGATAGACATAGTTATGACTCTAGTTATGATTCTGATAGGCACTATGATCATCACCATTATCATCTTTATAGGAGGAGTGATAGGAGATACTTGCCGGATGAGTTTAAGAAAGAAAATCCACCTACTTTTGATGGAGAGGTAAAGAGATCATAGGATGCAGAGGCTTGGTTACTTGGTATGAAGAAGTTCTTTAAGCTACATGACTACTAAGAGAACATGAAAGCTAGAGTGGCTACTTTCAATCTTAAAGTTAAAGAAGACATCTGGTGGGAAGATTTGAAGAGTGTCACAGACATAAATGAAGAATATTTGTCTTGGAATAAGTTTGAGTGGCTCTTTAAGAATAATTGCTTGCTAGAAAGGTACACTCATGATAGGGAAAAATAATTCTATGAACTAAAGGTGGGATCCATCAAAAATGATGAGTACACTAGTAAGTTCTTGGAACTGTTGAGGTATGTTCTTGACCTCAATGAGGAGAAGGTTACGATTCAGAGATTCATTAGTGAAATATCGATTGCATTGAAAGATATAATTAAATTCGATGAGCCTAGATATTTGGAGGAGACCATTCGAAAGTTAAAACATTACTATGAACAATCGAGGCGTATCGTTCAGACTAATCCAAGTTGGAGAGGTAATGTAAAGTGCAAAGGAAAATGGGATAAAATGTGAGCAAGGCCATAGGGTACAGATAATAAGGAGAATGTTGTAGCACCTAAGAGGTTTAATGAATCAAAAGAGTACATGGGCATCGATCTCAAGAAAATAATGAAGATGGATTATGGAGGCCTATAGAATGTTGGACTTGTGGCAAAGATCATCGCAGGGGATATTGTGCATATAATCAAGGTGGTAGACCTCAGATATATAGTGCAAAGGAGGAACAAATTGTTCGAGACATTGGTCAAAGTATTCCATGTATCTGTGCACCCTTGGATATCAAACACGGAGAGCATCATGCATCTATCATCGATATGTATGGTAAGATTTGTGATCAAGTTATTTCTCTTTTGATTGACCTTGGATCTAATTATAGCTATGCTAGTGCTAACTTTGTGTATAAGTGTGGCTCGAATAAAGAGTTGTAGTTGCATGCAAAGTCTTGGTCAGTGTGGCTGATTATAGGTACAAAGAGGCAAGTGCATCATTGGGTAAGAAATTGCACATTTGATTTGAATGGTATGCGTACCGTAGTACATTTGAATGTATTATTGTTGGGTGTGTACAATATGTTATTGGGCATATATTGGTTGTATCTACATAGAACCGTGTTTGACTTCTATTACAAAGCAATTGAGTGTGGTGATGACAATGGAAAACCAAGAGTCTTGCAAGGTAAGAAGAAATCCACATCAGTTAGGATCATGACAACTATGCAAGAAAAGCATAGTTGCAGGAAAGGGTGCAAGCTATTCACAGTACACATTTCTAGAGATAAGGGCAAGGGGGCTGAGGATGCGGATGTGTTGAGCAAGTACCCATTTTTGCAGTAGCCTCGAGATGTATTTCCTTAAGCCATTACAGAGTTTCCACCTCACATGGAGGTATATTTTTCTATTGAGCCAGTGCCAAGGGTAGCTCCAACATCTAAAGAACCTTACAGGATGAGCACACTTGAGTTGGTTGAGTTAAAATTGGAGCTGAAGGAAATGTTGGACAAGGGATACATTAGACCAAGTGTATCACCTTGGGGTGTACTGACCCTGTTTGTAAGGAAGAAAGATGGTACTCTCAAATTATGCATTGACTACATGTAGTTGAATGAAGTGACTATCAAAAATAGATATCCTTTGCCAAGGATTGATGAATTGTTCAATCAGGTGAAGGTAGTAGTGGTGTTCTCAAAGATTGATTTGAGATCTGGATATCATCAAGTATGCATCAAAGAGGAGGACATTTACAAGACTTCATTCAGGTTCAGGTATGGGCATTATGAGTTTATTGTTGTTCCATTTGGTTTAACTAATGCTCTAAATACATTCATGTGTTTGATAAATAGTGTATTGCATCCATATTCGGATAATTTTTTTATTTTTTTCATTTATGATATACTGGTATATTCTAAAAATGAGGAAGAGCACATCGAGAATTTAACAGCAGTGTTGAGATTTCTACGAGAGCATCACTTATAGCCTAAGTTTACAAAGAGTAGTTTCTTTCGGACTGAGGTACACTACTTGGGACAAGTTGTCTCCAAGAAGGGAATTACAGTAGATCTAGAGAAGATAAGGGTCATCATGGAGCGTATAGCCCCTAAGAATGTGGATGAGGTGAGATCTTTCATGGGTTTGGAAGGTTATTATAGGAGGTTCATCAGGAACATCTTACAAGTTGATTATCCCATTACATCCTTACAGAGGAAACATAAGAAGTCCAAATGGATAGAGGCGTGCGAGGCTAGCTTTGAGTAGCTTAAGTCATTGTTGATACATGCACTAGTTCTATAAATTGTACATCCGAATAAGGAATTTGTACTATACACATATGCTTGCAAGAGAGGGCTTGGTGGAGTCCTTATGGAGAATCGACAAGTGGTATGTTATGACTCCCAAAAACTAAATGAACACAAGCAGAATTACCCGACACATGATCTTTAGTTAGAAGAGATTATACATGCATTAAAGATGTGGAGGCACTATCTTCTTGGAAGGTAGTTTGTTCTTATGAGTGATCACATTGGGTTGAGACATTTGTTTTACCAGCCGAATCTGAATGCCAGGCAGGCTAGAGGGTTGGCCACAATCAACGAGTTTGATTTCATGATCAGGTACATCAAAGGTAAGGAGAAGATGCTCTGAGTAGATGGATATAGGTGAATCACTTAGAAACTATTAGTTCTTATGAGATAGATTTACAGGACAGGATCTTGTGAGAAAGAGAGTAGGATGTCAGATATATGGATATTGTGCATAGATTGCAGCAGAGTGATAGTAGAGGTACATGTATAGGTCACGGTACATGTACAGGTATAGGTAAAGGTGATGGTACATCTACAGATGATGGTATAGTTACAAGTACAAGTAGTGGTATAGGTACACGTGCAGGTGCAGAGGACTTGAACTATCATCGTATAGCAGATGAATTGGTCAAGTTCTGAGAGAGGATATATATGTCGGATGACAGTGATCTCAAGAAGGTGATATTTGGGGAGTTTCATGTGAAACCGAATTCAAGTCACCCAGGTTACCAAAAGACACTAACAAAAGTAAAGAGACCTTATTATTGGCATAACTTGAAGATTGATGTAGCAGAGTTTGTGGCTAGATGTTTTGATTCTCTGTGAGTAAAAGAAGAGTGTAAAGATACAAGTGGGCTACTACAGCCGAGTGTGATTCCATAATTCAAATGGGAGGTCATTCCCACAGACTTCATCATAGGGTTGCCGAAAATAGTGAAGCAACATGATTACATCATGGTCATTGTGGACATGTTAACAAAGGTTGCAGGTGAAACATCATGATTACATTCTTGGTTTCGATCTGTTGCAGCCTTTGCTAACCACAGAAACCACATACATATGCCATGCATGCGAAAAATAGTGAATAAATCATACATGCAACTCGGTACTTGCAAGAAACTTTGATGTAGCAGCTGATGTTGATGCCTTCTTACACTTTCCTGCTCTTACTTTGACTTCTTTCTCCAAGAATCCAAGTATGCCAAACCCACTAAGAATGCTCCAAGAAAACTCTAAGTCTCCAAGAGTATGAGAGAGAGAGAGAGAGAGAGAGAGAATAGTGAGAGAGCTCAGAAAATGAACTGACAAAAAGGTTACCAACTGGTCCTGAGAAGCCTTTTAATGAATAAGGCCTCTGTTTTCTTCATTTTCCATTATTTTTTTTCATTTTCCTCCTCACATGAAACCTATTACATTTCACCTCTTTTTTCTCCTAATTTCCATTATTTTCATAAATAAACATGCCAAAATGCCTTTTAATGCCATAGGCATTTCCTTTGCCAATTTTCTTAGCCATAAAAAATCAAATGAACACCTGCTAGGATGTCTTTCCCAACATTCATCTTGGAATAAGTGTCCCTTACATCCCTGCTTATTGTTTTTAACATTTATTACATGGAACTTTCATGAGGGTTGTTACAAACATGATAGTCTTTAAGTTAAAGCCCGATGTGCAGCACTTTGATGGAAAAATGTAGCTACTAGAGTGGTAGTCATTGAGGTTAAGGGTCTAATCAACTAGGAGAAGTTGAGCAGCCCTAAACTTGTGTGTGGAGAAGGACTTATACAAGAGACGGTGTGAAATCCTCCTAGCCCGTGTTCATTGTGGGAGATGCACATCTTGGAGTGATAAATGACAACCATTTGTGCCCTATGTTGGTCTTCATTGCAGAAGCATATGCAGACCATAGCAGGATGAAGTCCCTCAGTAGCTAAGGATTAGTGGTGGTCATATTGAGCATTGTTCACAGGGGGAGTTATGAATAATTCGACATGAGCCTTGATCTATTGATGTGTTGATGGATGAACGATAAACTAATGAGTAGGTTGGAAGTCAAGATTCAGTGGTTAGATGGACTTGGAGCATTAATCAATGCAAGAGCTACAAATTGGGAGCCAAAGGACTGGGAAGGTACAAGGTATGATCGAGAGGAACTCAGAGAGTCAACTACATCAGCCACATCGTCATATTATCTTTTTGAGGGCAAGGTGGTTGTCAATGGACTGACACCGAGCCCCAATTTTGTGTCTTGTATCAATGAATGTATGAGGTCCATTATCCTTGATACGAGAGACCTAGAATGTTGTATAATATGTTGTTTAATACAACGAAGTTGGTTTGAAATTTGTAAAAAGTTGTCTATATTTTTTGCACTAGTGGATCTACTATTGTTTATATTCCACTCTATAAAGTAGTATCGTTGTGATTCTTGGTGTGGTAGTATCAAAGATTTTAAGTCTCTATCCTAGACACCAAGTTCGTGGAAAGAAACATGGTATCAAAGGGCAGCTGACCTATTTTTAAGGGAGATGAATGAGATTTTTCACAACAAAAAAACTCAAAGAGAGTTGTGGGTGTCTAGATCATGGAGCAGATGGTTAAGCTAAGGACATGGAGATGTGGTCTTGATAGGTTACATGGCGAGATGGGTTGGGAGTTCTAGTGGATTAGTGGTGAACCTATTTCCCTTCAATATGTTGTGTGGTTCTTTTCATGTGATGGACTTCCTTCGACTTGTCATGGATAGTTAGGATAGATCGAGGATTTCTTTGGCATCGATGAGATTAGGTTGTTTGAGATGGCTTCATGTGATGGACTTCAGATTGGCATGCTAGAGTATTCATCAGATCATGATGTTGCATATCCAAGGTCTGAGGGATTTGCATGAGTAGTATTTGATCCAGAAGGATAAGGGCTTGTAGGATTGAGCTAATGAAGATCATGTAGGCTAAAAGGAAATCTAGACTTATAGGGAGGAATCCAATGGAGGTTTGTGATCTTTAGGTTTTGATAGAGGTACTACCAAGGTTGTCGGGTTCATTAGATAAAGTATGCTACACTGATGGACACCATATGGGCTATTGTCGCTGATGATGATGGTTACTTCCTAGTCTTGGAAGTAGCTCCCTCGCTAAGAGGGAGTGTTGATTTTTATAGATTGCTAGGTACTCCAAGCCATAAGGATTGACAATTTGGAGGATTGAGCTTTCTTCCCTGCTCAGTCTTGCAAGCACTCATCCTCCTAGATCAAATGCTACTCATGCAAATCCCTCCAATCTCAGATATGAAACATCATGATCTTATGAAGAATCTAGCCTCCCAACCTGTAGTCCATCAAATGAAGCCATATCAATCAACCTGATCTCTTCCCTGCCAAAGAAACCCTCGAGTTGTCCCAACCATCCATGACAAGACATAGGAAGTCCATGATCTACAGACTGCCACACAACATGCTGAAGTGCACCAAGTTCACCACCGATCCACCAAATCTCCCAACCCATCTCATCATGTAGTCTATTGAGACCACATCTCCATGTCTTTTGTTGAGCCCTATACTACATGATCCAAACACCCACAACTCCCTCTTTTTCATTTCTTTGTCCACACTTTGATTTATTGTCCATCAAAGTAGCTCAAATATGCTCTGATACCATGTTTAATTTCCATGAACTTGGGTCTTCAATGCCATGAGTCTTTAAGAAATTCCTCATTCTTACCTCCCATATATCAAAGTTTCCAGTGAACAATGGAGCATTCACAAATTGATTGACTTCAATTTCGGTGGTTGAGGAAGACACATCTTTAAGAGGATTGAAGACTTTCTTCCTTGGCTTCACCATTTGTGTTCTAATGATCAACCTTCAAGCTGTTAGGATTTGATTTAAGGTACTGGCTTTGATACCAATTGTTGGAAATACTGAGAGGGGGGTGAATCAGTGTTTCTTTTCAATTGTTACATTTACCAGTTAGATCACTTATATTTAGAACACAAAAACGAACAATAGAAGTAAACGCTTTTATTAATATAATATTTATAACGAATGAAGTAAAATATGGGTAGGGCTCCAACCCTTGATGAAGACACCCAAGCTCCAACTTGGGATGTGCCAAGTACATACTTGGACTTTAGTGAGGCTCTGACCTTTAGGGCTTTGACCCTATCTTATCCAAGGCACCAACCTTGAGTT
This sequence comes from Pinus taeda, assembly GCA_000404065.3. Taxonomy (NCBI): domain Eukaryota; kingdom Viridiplantae; phylum Streptophyta; class Pinopsida; order Pinales; family Pinaceae; genus Pinus; species Pinus taeda. Next base: position 20,617 of record APFE030832706.1, read on the forward strand.
TAGGAGCACCAACTCGAAGGACACCAATCCTCAATCTTCCAAGCTCCAACCTATATTTGCTAAGCACTGACTTGGACATCCAAGGCTCCAAAGTTGTCAATTTTTAGGCACCGACCTCAGGGGATCCAACCCTATATCTAGTTCACTTTGTCAAGGTATGTTTGGTTGTACTTCACGTCTCCCAATATCTTCTTCAATGAGCCCTGTCAATCTCTTCAGCAATGCCTTCTCCAAATCACTTCATTAATGACAACCTGCCTTCATATGAAGGAGTCTTCACAACTCTTCATATTTCTCAAACAAAATCTCCAAGTCACATCATGATGACTAACGCATAATGGTTACAATCATCAATGTATCTTAAATGATCTTGCACACACAAAACTCTTTGTTTCAACCCTCTATTCTAACAGTCATGATAACTGCTTTAGGGGTAATTGCTTTAGAAGAGAAACTATTGCGGCTACAGGTTGTGGCACAATTATAAAAAAACCCTACCTTATGTAGTCCCTTTTTAACATATCACGCGCTGCACTTCTACAGATTAATTATATGTTCGAACTTTCAATGATTAACCCAGTGAACAGAATGTTTTTTACCTTCGTCTTCCACTAGACCTTCAACTTCCTCTATGCTCACTCGACCTTTGGCTTTCTTTCTACTGTTCCTTCAGCTTCCTTTGTCTATTCAAGTTCACAAGTTGTGAACTTCTTTATGCTCTATTTTTATGCCTAAGATAGATACTCATAATTGAAGCATTTTAACTCGTTTTTATACGAGTTTCACCAATGACCAAAGGACGCATCTATTGGAGGGAGGCCGACTTGTATATTAAAAATATATATAAGAGAATCTTTTATCCATAGACTTGATTATTCATGGAAACCATATAAGAGCTATTATACCCACATGGAGGTCCCACATGCTATGTCATCACCTTTAATCTCACAATGGCAATTTCATGAGAATCAGAGTCATTCCTTTAATCCCGCAATTGCAACTTCATAAAAATCGAAGGTTTTACAAGTGTGCACATGCTCTGTATTCCAATGGAGTAGATGTGATATTTAATGAAATATTTTTAATGAATCCATCGGGTCCACAATATTATCGCAATCGGAGGTTTTACACGTCATCCCTTCGAAACTTGTGATTCAACAGATGCGATATTACATTAAGTTATGCCATAGTGGTGTAGTTGGGTCTGCAATAATATCGCAATTGCAGTTTTTAATGTGACATCACTTTATGAATTGCGATATGGAAGTTCCAATAGGCAGATGCGATATTTCATTATGGCTGTTACCATAAACTATTCAGGTCCATATATTATATCTCAATCAAAGTTTTAATGTGACAAGCCTTCATAACTTGCGAAGGTTTCGACACGATGGATGCGATATTAATTAGGGTGTGTTATAATGGGACCAACGGGTCCGCAACTCATATCACAATCTGGGATTTCAGTGTAACAACAAGGCTTCAAGACTCGTGATGCAATGGATGCGATATTTTAATAGAGGCATATTGTAACAGAACCATCAGGTCCGCAAAGCTCCTCTGATTTCACTATTTTATTCCTTTAGCACTTACTCTTGGGTATATGAAATAAGTGTAGTTTTTCTTCCCTTTAGCACTTACCTTTGGGCATAAGGGATATGCTCCGATGAACTACTTCTCTTGCTTCTGATATGCTTCTCTTGCTCTGATAGGTCTTCCTTTGACTTCTGATAGCTCTTCTTTGACAACTCTTGTTCTTGACTTCCAATGGCTTCCCTAATGGCTTTCGTCCTTGGCTTCTTGCTCCTGTTACTTCACGAATCTACTTCTCGTTGGCTTCACATCATCATTTAATATCCCAGAATATATCCATGTTGACATCAATTATAATCTAGATCAACACCTAGTAGCCTACTCAGCCTCCCTAAACAAGCCTTCTATCCACCTACACTTGCAACGCAACACTTTGGCCTACAACATATAAAATACCCACAAATTTTATGTGCAAGACACCTTTCACCTACTCGGCCTAGTCTTAATTAGACCCTCTCTCCCTCACTGGTTGCATCTACCCAAAACTATCCTAACAGTCACAAAAATGACCTCATTCTCCTCTTCACTGGTTCTCTTAAGGCTGCGGCTCATTGAGGTATACTTCAACCTCCTTCCTCCTTAAATGATCTCCTTTCTATGCTTCTTAAGGTGTCACTATAACCTCCGCAACACCTCTTATTTATACACCAACAAGAGCGCTTCTCCAACATTATCTAAGGGCTTGAACAACTATAACAACAGTGTATGGTTCAACGCATATTTAAGTGCATCAAATTATTTTTGAGCCACTTCATCCTAGATAAATGGGACACCCTAGGGTTTGTGACAAGAACCCTAGTGTTTCCAAATTGATTTTTATTGATTTAAGATGCATGCTTTTATCTTTCGTCATATTTTACACCACCCTTTTTGTTGACATAGAGACTCATACCTTTACTGGTGCACTCTTCTTTCAACCATCTTTCGTTGAGCTTGAAACCCTTTTATTTCTATGTTTAAACTTCTAACCCTTGGTCCATCTCAACTTCTTCTACCTATTTATGAATTGTCAACTTATTTTTCATTTAACGTTTCCCTAGGGTTTGTGACTAGAACCCTAGGGTTTCCAAATAGATTTTTGTTGAGTGAGGAGGAATGGCTTTACCTTTCATCATATTGTGAATCACCCTTTTTGTTGACACAGGGATTGATACCTTTATTGGTGTGCTTTTCTTCGACCCATCTTTAACTAAGACCGAAACCCTTTTATTTCCATGTTTCATCTTATAACCCTTGGTCCATGTCAAATTCTGCTACCTACTTGCCAACTCTCAACATGTTTTTCATTTAACTTTTCCCTAGGGTTTGTGACTAGAACCCTAGGGCTTCCAAAATGATTTTTGTTGAGTGAGGAGGAATTCTTTTACCTTTCATCACATTATAGATCACCCTTTTCTCTTCATGTTTGAACTTGTAACCCTTGATCCATGTCAACTTATGCTACCTAATTTCCTACTATCAAATCATTTCATGACCTTCCACCTACGATGATTTCTTAAATAAACATGTGTAAATTTACTATTCACTTATCGTATGATGATGATTCACTTGACTTACACGTATATTTTTTATTCCACTATGTAGGGATGGAAGTTGAAAATCCACATGATGGATAAGCTGTGTCCAATCAAGTTAATCAACCAAAATATGATCAAGATGTTCCCTATTGACCTAATCAACCACTAGAGGAACATGTGCCCTATCAAGCAAATTAATTTTCAGTAGGGGAACAGCATGTGCCAGTTAATCTAATCAACCAATGGAGGAAGAATATTTTCCCTATGAAGTTGATCAACCACTAGAAGAACAAATTGTTTCCTCTCAAGTTAACAGTATAATAAGGAGTTACAGTAGTTTGGAAAGGGGTGGACCATTTATAGAAAATGTGGATGCAATAAAAATAGAGGACTTTGGGCAGCCCATTCCTCCTCGCATTATTAGAGACCATTTCAATAACATCACTCGACAACATTTTGAGAAACATTCAGTTGTTGCAAAAGCTGAGATACTGCATGAGTTGATCAAACGTGAGAAACTAAAACATGCCACAAAGCTTTTGGGTGTCCAAGATGCTAAAAGCAAGAAGACACATATTAATGTCAATAAAAATATATGCAAGGCATTTACTATGTTTGGAGAATCAAGAAAACCCAATGTTCAAGTTGTCCGTAGGGAAATTACAACTGTTATTGTTGCACCAAGTACAACAAAACAACAAAAGTTGGCATCAATGTCAAAATCACTCCATGTTTCAAGAAAAAAGCTTGCATAAGAATACCAAATTCATGGCTCAAGTGAATGAAAATGATGAATCTTACTTTTGGGCTCTTATCACCAAGCAACCCTACCAAGATAAGATTATAGCAGGAATGAGAGCATTTGTGGTAGAGTTTTGGGAGAGTCATTCCCCTGCTATTCCAGATATAAAACATGTCGTATGACATCACATAACTAAAGGTGATTATGTGGAACATGCTAAGAACATTGTGGAAATGAAAGAAGTTGCACTGTTCATGGAATTCCAGGAAAGAAATTGCCATTTGAAGTAACTAGCAGACATCTTCACATCATAAACTCATAAACAATTGAAATTCATTCATAAAAATCACATATGCATAGTCAGTCTATATTAGTACAACACCATATCAAAAATATGTTGTCTTGTACTTGAATATCGTAACCATAACCATCTTCATAGGCCAATCTAGGTTAACACAGTGCATTTGACATCAAGATATTAAATGCAATAACCCTAATCATCAAGTTAATTAGCATATAACAATAACAATTTAACATATGACATACTCATCAACAACATATAACATAATCATCAAGTTAAGTAACATAAAACAACAACAAGTTACTGTCATGCATGACTATCCAACACATGTGCATATGACTACATTGATCAACTAGCATCTACCATGCATATAACCACACTAATAATAGATTGACAAGTATATAAGTAACCATAATTCTTATAATAACCATTAACAACATACCTGCATACCCAACATACAAATCTATGTGACGATTTTATCTTACCCTAAAGTCTAGTGTTGTAACCTCGCTTTGATGATCTACATCTCCTTCTTTATCTCAACCAACACTTCAGCACTATAACAACCAACAACATCATGATGATAAAAATTACATACAATGACCTCACAATGCATTTTTGACCCACTATACATGCATAACCATAACCACTATAATGCATGCATAACAATATATAGACATTGACATGCATAA
>APFE030832716.1:0-10014 GCA_000404065.3 Pinus taeda
AAACCTCAAGGCAACATCAAACCATTTAGCCTCGTAGCTAGCCCTACGGGGCAGGAGAAGGCTCTCTCCGATCAATCTCAGTAAAATCTTCAATGGATGAGATGCCCAATAGGGTAACACTGATTTTAGGCTAGTAAACTAATCAGAAAGATTGATTTTTGGGTTTTTGGGTTTTTGGTCGCAAATTGAGGAGAGGGCAATTTTGGGTGCGGGGATGGGACACAGTTTCTGCAGGGGGTTCCTTGGGGCGAGGTAGGAGACAGTGTTGATGCCTTTAACTGAAGTGGATGGTCAGGAATGAAAGAAAGAGAGCTAAATAGAGCAAACAATAACTTTGAATTCTCTTTAGACAGTAGAAAACATTGAAATTAAACAAATTTAAAAGCAGAGCATGGCAAGCTTGAATTCTTACTTTAACAATTCATTTGTTTAATGTGCAGAAGTAAAGAAAGGAAATGAATCACATAAAAAAGCTTACAAGAACATTGAGAAACACACCATCAACACATGAGTCCACAAGAATCCCAAAGAGGATTGCAAAACCCTGGTCTTCCTTAGCCAAAAATTGCAGAGATACAGTGAAATAATACAATGATAGCTTCTCCCTCTGGAGTCCAACCATAAAAATGAGCAAGAAAGTACATAATATAGATGATATAACCTCTTTCCCTGCCTCCATGGGTCGAGCTCACTATCCTAGGAGTTGTTTCAACCACTTCTTAATTAAGCACTACAAACTAGGCAGTCAAAACAACTTGCCTCTATAAACTTGGAAACCAATTCATTCATTTAATTTTTACCCTTTTCATGAATGAATATTCTAGAAGAGTTACATAAGCGTAAAAGTGTCTAAAAAGTACCATAATTACATCAAAGAGAATCATCATTCACCTCAAAAAGTCAAATTGAGTCAAATCTGTGTTTTTTGCGCTGTACAGTGCATTTATGGACAATTCTGCCTCACGGGTCGCGCCCCTTTGGAGCCATGTTTGGGGCACTTTCAGGTGGCCAAATTGAGCACACGTGGGCTTGTTGGAAAGGTCTTTGAGTCTACTTTCCAACCCATCTTGCATTTTTGAATTTGGAGTTCATTTGCCTTATCAAACATCAATTCTCCCAAGACAGCTTTCTGCAGTTCAAAAAAGTGACAGAAAGTCAAATTTTGCATGTTTTTTTATTTTCTGGAGGCCCAAAACTTCACAAAATCTCAAGTCCATCCATGAGCATATGTAACTTTGCATGAAAAATCTGGAAATGCTGAGTTTTTGCAAAATGGAGTTGCCGGGATGAAGGGTCTCACAGGGGGTGAGACCCGTTAATGAGCAAAAACCTGTAAATTGCCAAAAAATGCCAAAATTACCCAAAATGCTCAAAATTTCTTGGGTTTTGTGTTGTGGCTGAGCTATTTAGTGCTATGCTCCTTCAAGGAAGCCTCGGCCAAGATATGGAGGGGATCGGGCCTCTTTCTCCGTTTTAGTGCCTTTGCCAACCACCTTTGAAGCACATTCATATTTGCTTTGCACACGTGCATCCGCGCGCAATAATGATTTTTCATGTTCCTCAGCAGTTTTTTATTTTGATTGTCCTTAGCCAACAGCCTTAGCCAACAGCCTTTTTAAATGAGCATTGTCCCAAATAAGCATAGATTCTTGATCTATGGGTCTCAAGTCACCGGGTCTCCTACGAGCCAATTCCCGGTCTTCACGAATCTTCTGCAGCTCATATAGCTTGTGCTCATCCTCCAACTGTTTGTTTCACTGATCTAAATAGTTAATTATCCATTTTTCCATCAGCAATTTTGTGTGCAGTGACTCATTCTCGGTCCTTTGCTCTCGGATGATATCCTTGAGCTCTGTGCTAGGAGAACTGGCATCAAGATCAATAACTGGATCACCTGACAATCTCTCCTCAATCATGGGCTGCTTGCCCCTCTCTGATACCTGTGCTGCTATCAGAAATGAGGCCCCTTCCACCTGGTGTGGAGATAACACTCGCGGTGCTGATGAAGAAGGCGAGACCCCTTCCATCTGGTGTGGAGAAAGTACTCGCCGAGCTGCTGCAAATAAGGCCCTTGGACCTTTTTGATAGGTGACCAGAGGTGAGGAGCTGACATGTCTAGTGACAGGGATGTCATGCTGATGTGATGGTCCTCCCTCCTCGTGAACAACCTCAGGATGTGGCGGTGATGGTACTGTGAAAAACTCACGAGAGATTAACTTTTCCCATGAGATGCCCTGCTGAGTCAACTGATGCAATACTACTAGCTGAATCAAACCATAATGATGAAGGCTCCTGTACTGCTGTGCCGGGGTCTTCCTCTGCAACATGGGCACCATCTTCTGAATGTTCTGAAAGAAGAAAACCGGGATGTTCATCATCCTCACTTGGGTGAAGTGCATCAAGAGGCGAATATGATATGATTACACCTGTGAAAATCTTCCCTCACAGGTAAAATAGTGCATAATGAGCCTCATCATGGGAGCATACTCGCTCTTAAGAAACCTGAATGGAAACACACCTGCCAGATGTCTCATGAATGGTGGCCGGACATAAGGCTCAAAGTGAACACTATCTAACATCTTGTGCTTATTCCACACCTCACCAACATTAGGTATCCCTGTAGCTTGTGAGATCACCTCGGGTGTCAATGTAAAGTTCACCCCTGCAAGGTTGACATGTCCATCATGCAAGTGTAAAACAAAAAGGCGGGCCAACTCTCGGTGGTGCTAAATCCAAGAGATCCTCTCGCAAATTCATAGCAAGACATGTACTGGAAACATGAAACTGCCATAGGACAAGCTTGTAACTCTGTCAAAGAGGTGGGCTCCTCTCGCTTATGATGTCCATCCTTACCACCCTTATGAGGCCGCCTCTGTTCCTCAATATCTGAAGCTGATGATTGGTCATCACTTTGCTCATAAGTTTTGGTTTCTGACATAGTTTAGGAGCAAAGTGGACAAACTGTACTGTTGTTTCTGCCTGTAAAAAGTGCTGAATTCTATGTTGTTTCCAGGGGACAAGGACATGAGGGAAATGTTAGGGGAGGGACCTTTTTACAAAGAATTGGGAATATAGGAATATAACAGGGAATTTAAGGAAAATATTGCAAACAATTATTGCGTATAGGAATACATATTTATAATCAGGAATATATTGGGAAATCATTTGCAAAAAATCATTGCACATGGGAATACATGTATAGAAAGTAAACATATGTGAATATGAATACATGCATTAACAGGGAAGAATAGGGAAAATTTACAAAACTCTCTACATATTCACCAACAATTTCTTGTGGTTACACATGCATATGGTGCAGCAAGATAAGGGTTTGAGTTTTGTTTTTTGATGCTTTGGGAGAGGCGTAGGGTTTGCATTTTTAGTGATTAGGGAGAGGGGAGGGTTTGCATTTTATTTATAAAATATTATGGGAAAATATATATAAATACAAATGTGAGTGGAAAGGGGAAGGAGGGAAACAATTACAAAGGGAAAAAACCTTGAAACAACACAAACCCTAGCACATTTTAACCATTAATACTGCAGTCATATGAAGGGGTTTCTCTTGCACAATTTTGATCATTAAAACATGTTCATAATATCCCCCAATCGTAACCAGAAACCATTCCAAGATTAAGGAACCTACCTCAAGCGATTTGATGGCTTGGAGGGCGTTTGAGCAAATTTGAAATAAGATTGCAGGGAGACATCTTGACGGGTCACGCACCACGCCCAACGGGTCGCGCACCTCTGACGGGTCGCGCCCGTTGTAAAATCGCTTTGTGACAAACGCTTTGACGGGTCGCGCACCTCTGATAGGTCACGCACCTAGCTTGACGGGTCGCGCCCCTGACCAACGCCCGAACTTGCTCTGTTTTCGCTCCTTTAACTCAATCACTCTCTCAAAGTTCTCTTGCAAGTGTCTAGGATGCACAATGAGAGTGATAGGAGGGAGATTGGGTTTTTATAAGTTTCATTTGAAAAAATTTCATGCTCAAACCCACTTTCTAATGTTTCTCTTTGACACTTTATAAAACTGACTTTTTGGTTTCTTTTGTTCTAAAATTGACTCATTTAGTGCTTTGGCTTGATTCTTTTTGCAGGTAGATCATCTGAGGGATCTTGGCAAAGGGACCAGGGTTGCATTTTGTTCGCTGAAGACTTTCGAAATTTCATCACTTTTTACAAATATTTGAAAAATGACCTTGGCTTTAAAAACAAAGTTTTTAAATCCAAGGTGAAGATTAACTGTACCAGATAAAAATTTAGAAGAAACACCTTTACAATCATCCCTTTGGCTTACTGAACACTCATTGACTTTCAAACACATGACCTTGTAACATTTTTGACCAAAACCCTAGACCTAGGAAATTGACCTCAAGAGAAGACAAGACAAGTTTGAAAGAGCTTAATGACTGAAATGACCTGAACCAGCAATGCCAAGAGGGGTATAAACACATCAGCTCCTCCATCAGGGTTATGGCATGCCTAACGGGATGAAAAAATTGACACTGATGAGACACCTACCTATGAAAATGCAAAGAGTTTTGATCGCTGATGGAGGGCTCAAGACCGACTCTAACAGACCCAATTTGGCTGTCCGAAAATCTTAATGAGTGATCATGGAATACATTTCTTGAACAAAACCATTAGCGTGCTCAGAGAAGAGTTCTGGGTGTATCATCAGAAAAGTACACCATATCACCCACAAGCCAATGGGACTATAGAAGCATTCAAAAAAATACTGAAGACTGCAACTGACCAAAGTGTGCAACACGCAGTGAAGCGATTGGGACTTGCGCATACCTGTAGTGCTATGGGCTTACAGGACAACGTGCAAGAAGCTGACAAGACAAACACCTTTCCAGTTAGTTTATGGCGTGGAAGCTGTCATGCTGATGGAATATATTGTACCTAGTCTATGCATAGTAGTGCTCACAGTGATGATGGACTGTGAAGCTCTGGAGGAATGGCTCGCGCAATTGGAAGAAATTGAGGAGGAATGGTTCTTGGCTATTTTTCATCAGCAGGTACAAAAGCAGCATGAAAAGGCCTAACATGATCACCATATTAAGTTGCACACATTTAAGGTAAACGACTTAGTGTTGTTGTATGCCAGTATGTTTGAAAAATTTCCAGGTAAATTCAAAATGCATTGGCTAGGACCATACATGGTTAAGGAGGTCATAGACAGAGGCGCGGTCCAGCTACACAAACTAAACAGAGAACCCTTCCCAGGCAAAGTGAATGGCAGCCGCTTGAAACCCTACACGGGTGGGCCTGCTATCTGACTAGCCAATAGAGGCACAGTGTTCATGCTCCGAGGAGTCGGAAAAAGGCGCAGGACTATAAACATATACAACAGATACCAGTACACATGTATGGAAACAATTCAGACACGGAGGGGATGCAACATATTTAGCAAGCAGTGATGCAATGCACTGCCGACATCAGCACAGTTGGAGGACAGTTGGAGGAACTTTGTTCCAAGATCGTCACACCAACAGAGTGACTCGAAGGCGAGTCACGATGTTTGTGTTGGGGGCCTGTTGGGCATGGAATCCCCCTGAGGCATGTTTTGGGTCTCAAAACCCATGTTTTAACCGAATAATGTTGTAAAGCCCTACGAATTGCGAGCATGAAAGTGTTTTAGAGTCATAGGGTTATCCTCCCTAGTCTTGTAATGTAATGTCAGCTTATCCATGGTTTGCAGACCATGGATTGTATAAACAAAGCGAGGCTCTAAGTGCAAGAGAGAGGGAAGTAGGGATTGAGTCAAAGTGTCTAAGTGTTTCTTTGGGTCATAGAGTAGGAGAAGGCTCTGCAGCTGAGTGCGTAGAGGCCTAGTTGTCCGCAACTAAGTATGTGGACCCTTGTAGCTGAGTGCGTAGGGCGAAGTCGAGTCTGTAACCGAAGAAGAGAATAATAAAGAGACATTTTATCCAAATTATGTGTATCTGTTCTTGAGTTATTACATGTTTTATATCAATTGCAAATATACTGTTTATTTACTGTGCGCACTTGTATGAATGATTTCTATTGCTAAGTATACTTTACACATGCAAGTAAGTTAAGTTAATCAACTAACAGTGGAATACTAGTAAGGACTTGGATAATAACAATGTTCGACCCCTCTGTAGGGCTGCGCGAAGGCAGCATTTCAGGTTGCGAGGTATGGGTAAGTGCGCGTAGCGACGTGCGCATAGGGTCGAACCGCAGACCACTTGAACTCATCAAACATATCCACAGTGTAGAAACCTGGTTCTAGCACCCTCCCGTACTACTTCAAGTGAGACCTTAGTTCACGCTCCGCAGACCATTGTTGAAAGGGCCAGTAGTACCAGGATTTGTTTGGCTAAATCACCTCTGAACCTGGGTCAGGCCCCAACAAGCCAAAAATTGAAATCCTTCTTGTTCACATGATTTATGGATAAATTTCAATGGTTGATGCACTGTGAGAGTCTCAAAAGTACATAGATATTTCATGATTAGTAACCCCATCCTAACCTCATCCATCCATGGTCATCACTTTCTTTGACTAAAACCCTCACCAATTTCATCATTTCACAATAATATTTCTCCAAGCTTGTTGAGCAAATCCAACCATCTCACAACTATGGTTTTGAGCTCTGAAGGAGTCCTAGACACTTTCTTGCCTCATTCCATCCACCATACACCTTCCCTAAGTCTTACATCACCTTCAACATCCTTCCTTTTTCTCTTAGCTGTATCTTGTAGGGATACAGGGGATCCTCTAGGAATTCAGGACATCCTGTAGAACACATTAGGACATCCTGTAGGTTGACCTGTAGTGGCTTGTTTGAGGCTGAATTGTGGATAAAGCCCTTGGGAAGATAGAAAAGGACCCCTACTTTCCTCCCAAGCCTTCTGACCATTCACCATCATCCCTAAGCCACCTGCCACATCACCGAAAGAATTTAGCTTTCCCACTTTCAAACAAAAAAATGACAAAAAGAAAAATAGAGTTATTTTGTTCATTTATATGCACATCAGTAGAATGTTTGATGTTTGAATTGGCATGCCTAGGATAGTAGGATTGCATACATATTAACTTAGCATTCTTTTGAAGCGAAGCCTCTTAGCAGTTAGTTAGAAAAATGGTGTGTTTAGGAATTTGATTTCAGTGTTTTTCCTTATTGCAATAGAGAAGATTTCCCTTAGTGTAAATTTCTCTTTTCCTCATTGGTAATCAAGCTTCTTCTGAATCAATAGAAGTTTGGTTTGAAAAACCTGAGTGGTATATCACCAACTTAGCAGTGACAAAGACCAGACCCATCACATTTACTTATGTATACAACACTGTCACCTCCAAATTTGTACGAACCCTAAGTTGATAAAATAAAGTTGGTAGCCCCAGGAGTTGCAGCATCCTAATACTAGTGCTCATCAGTTAGCTCAGTCAATTTGAGTTAGAGGGCTTGGAGTTCAGTTATCCATGTGTGATTACTAAATTTTAACAATCTAATTCTATTATTTTCAACTGTATTCAGATAATTGACCTCTAACTATTGATAGATTTAGTTGAAAGTGATTTGTGCAGTGGCACAACAATCTAACTCATAGATATATCAGCTAACTGATAAACCAACCCAAAATAGTTAATGCATGGATGAAATTCGAATTCCTCAACTGAAGTGGAGATGACAAGGCAATGTCACATGAGTTGTATACTATTGTGAGTGTACATTTATTGCATGTAGTTAGGAGATCAATATTTGGGAATTTCCCAAGAAAATAGGAGGAAATTCCTATCTTTTACGAGCTAATTTCCTCAGGAATTGCACAAGGAAATAAGAGACTGGAGGAGGATATATTTGTCTAAGTGTTGGAAAGAGTTTCTCATTTAGTAGAGAGAATGGTTATTATTTTCCAAGGTGTGCTCAGAGCCAGAGAAAGAAATTTTAATATTTTCTATATTCAACTAATTAATGCAAAGAAGATTGAGGGGTTTTTCCCAATTGGGTTCCCCAAAAAATCGTTGTGTACTTGTGGTTTTTATTGTTTCATGTCTATGCATGTTGCTCTAAATTGCGATTTCCATTCTGCAGATTAGTAGAGTAGAATTGTGTCTCTTTATTTTCAGTTTGAAATCTTGAGCAGCTGCAATTTTTATTAAATTTCTACATTTTAAATTTGGTGATCCACTGCACAATACTGATTCACGCCCCCCTCTCAGTATTGTCAAGATTCCAACAATTTGTAGAAATTACAAGAAATTTTCTACTACTAATGGAATTGAACTAAAATCAAGAGACACAAATTTCTTCTACTATTCTATGGAAAGAAAAACACATGATAGAAACACATGCAATAACATGTAACCATCAAAACAGAAAGAGAACAATGATTTTATAGGGGAACTGTTACAAGATATTTTGTCACACCTCCCACACTTCCCTGTGTCATACCCCAAAGTGCTAGAAACATGACCATCATGCAGTGCAGTCATCTAGATATGCAACTCAAATCCTCCCTAAAACACTAATGGAAAAATGCCTAAAATATTCCCCTGAAGAAAGGGCTCTAAAACCCTAATTTTGGCATCATCGCTCCCCTAACACTGGGAACCCGTGTTGGTCACTAGTTGCACTATACTAGCCTCAAGATGCCAATGCGCTTTTGTCCTTGATACCTAGAATGATCTCTAAAAGGAAATTTTCCCAAAGAGGACAACAAGCTTCGTGATCTTGAGGCTTCTAGTATGATGAGATGGAGGTTGTTCGGCGTGGATGAGGTCGAGTTCTCTCAACTTGGCCCTTTAGTCTTTTCCCTATGAGATACATCCTTGAGATTAGGTCCTTCTCCTATCTTTGGAGAGATCCTAACTCCCTTTCCCTGCCTATATATTCATCCTCTCCCATTCCCAAATGGTTGGTCTTTAGCTATTTGCACCCTTATGCTGAGATTGTTCTTACATGCTACTCATTTGTATTGGAGAAGGAGTGCTTGGAGAGCTTGAGCTTGGACTTGGACATTCACTCAAGGATATCTTATTGACATAAAGGCTTGGTTGTATGCTTCCTCCTTTATTCTATTAATGTATATAACTGCTGCTTCATTTTCCATAAATGTGTACGTTAATGCATCATTTATCTTAATGCTCCTTGATCTATTAAGTAGGTTACTTTCACTTATGCTATTTGTACTTGTATGATTTTTTGTGTATTGATCTCTCGTGAAGGAATTTAAACACTATAAACAGAAGGATCGAGCCCATGGTTGTTACTGGGAATAGTGTCCACTCGGATGCTACTATTCCCACTAAGATGGGTGGCTATCTTAGAAACAAACAAGTAATGTCTACTATTGTTTTCTCTTATGAAAATAGACAAGAGGAAGACCAATAAGGCCGACCTTAGTCTTGCGCTTGATTTCCTCTTCTTCTCGATAGAGCTTCGCCGCTTCTTCTTCATCTGCCCAGCTTCAAAAGAACCTGCTGAATCACAACAACATACTACTATCGAAGAAACAAAGATCTATGTTCATAAATAACACAGGACCAGATGTGTGTTAACCATATAAATGCATATATAAATAAGTACACAAGAATATGGAAGAAAAAAAGAATATCTTTATTAAGATGAAAAGTAGCAAGAGGATTACAACCATATGTTCTGACCCAGCATCATCCTCCAGCTAGGAATCCCTTCTTCACCTCAAGAAAAGCTTAGATCACCCAACACTATGAATGTACACTAGAAAACTGACAACACTTCTCTATAAGATACAAAATTCCAGCCTCTGGATCTCTGTGATGAGGGATCCATATATAGATGATTACAGAGAGGTGAGTCATCTTCTGGGATCTTGATTAGTGTCCTCTCTCTGTAGTTCCTACTTCCACTTGGAGAATGATGATCTCTTACTCATCCCTGGTCGAAAATGGAGTGGCAAGTGTCAGAGGGGAAGCTTCTGGAAGATTCCATGATCTTCCACCTCGCATTTTTGTCACTGCCATTTGTCCATTCCCGACCATCGCACCCTACAGAGGAG
>APFE030832723.1:0-26525 GCA_000404065.3 Pinus taeda
TGTATTCTCCGGACATTAAGACATAGTTGCATTTGTTTTTGGTCCTGTTTTTTCTGCTGCCCACTTAGGAATTTCCAATCCATTGGAAAAGAACGGTTGAAAGGTAAATGCCCATTACCGTGTATCTTGAAAGGTAAATGCCCATTACCGTGTTTCTTTACATGTCTCAAAGATGAGGATTATTTAGATGAGAAAAGATAATCAAATGTTGGACCTTAAACGTTACGCAGGAGAAATAGGAGTTGGAGTTGTGTCTGCTGACCATAAAAACAAGATAGAACAACACCTTTGCAATATTCTCCTTAGTGTTCTGGGATAACATATAGATACTTTGACACCTTTTTTTTGCCTCAGCTTGCCTTTCCACCAGCTATTCATGTCTAAAACAATACTGAACAGGGGTAATAACTGGTAGAGTGATAACTGGTAGAGTGAATTGAGCTGGAGATCGATGTTTCAGAGCTGCATCATCCCTCTGGTTATTTCCTCGGAGCCCTTGTAAATCTCCAAATGAATTATATTTTAAGATAGTTTAATTGTTGCTAAAATTAACAAAATGTCAAAATTTGCATGATTCCTTTACATACCTTTAGTTATTTTCTCCGAGCCATTTCTTATAAATCTCAAAATAAACTATATTTTAACATGGTTTAATTGTTGCTAAAATTAATAAAATGTCAAAATTTTTAAAGCTAATTCATATGGGATGTTTTTTTATTGAAGCTTGCATTTTGGTTTATCTTTAAGGATTAACAATTTAAAAATTGCTAGCTTGGTAAATTTAATGGCAAAGTGGACCTTGTCATATTCCAGATTCAACTATAAATCAGTATATGACTTGTTTCAGATTATGCAAGGGCTCATAAATTTGCATCATCTCATGCAAAGAAGTGACAAACAAACATTTTGCAAAATTGAAGTAGGGCAAACTTAATAGTGAATTTTATCATAATTATTTTGCATTTCTGGTTTCTTTCAAAATTTCATTGTTAAACAAACATTTTGCAAAATTGAAGTAGCGCAGACTTAACACTGAATTTTATCATAATTATTTTGCATTTCTAGTTTCTTTTATAATTTGATTGAACAAACATTTTGCAAAATTGAAGTAGCCTAACTTAATAGTGAACTTTATCATAATTATTTTGCATTTCTGGTTTCTTTCAAAATTTTATTGTTGCTGATTTTGAACTGAAAGTGAGGAAGAACATATTTCAAATTTTAGCTATAGGGAATCTTGACATAATGCAGTGTGTAGGAGCATGGAAGTTTATTTTGACACAGCAAAGTGGAGGGAACTTTGGTTTATTCTAATGGTAAGAACTTTGTACAGGTATGGGCAGGTCCTCTATCTAACAACCGTGTAGCTGTGGTTCTATGGAATAGAAGCAACTCAAGAGCTACAATCACTGCCAAATGGGAAGATATTGGATTGGATTCCTCAGCTGTTGTGAGAGTTAGAAACTTATGGAGGGTAAGCACAAAACAGAGTTTTTTTTCTCAAATTTAAACTCTCATCTTTCCTCTCATCTTTCTTCGTTTATTGATGATATTTTATTTTTATTAAATATAACAGCACAGAGAATTGGAAGCAAATCACCAAGGCAGTCTCACAGCACCAGTGAAGCCTCATGGATGTAGGATGTACGTTTTAACCAGCGTTTCTGGCTAGTGACCATCTAAACTAATGATTGTGAAAGTTCCAGATTCTTTTTTCCTATATGTATAGATTTGACTAGTCTACGTTCTGAGAATTGGTGGGTGATGCTACTCAAAAGAGAGACATCACACTCCATTTTTTTCATTTAGAATATTTACATTATTTATTTTTCTCTTTTTCGACATCTTGTTGAAAGAGAGCAAGTTAGGAAAACGTCAGACCTGTTATTAAGTTAGTGATATTGTTATGACCATCAAAATAGTGGCATAAGTTACTATTTGGTGAGTCTAGTAATAATTTTTTGAAGATACTGCTGGATGAGCATAAGAATATTGTGTTTGTATGGCTGAATTGCAATGTCAAAAATCATGTTATTAAGTTAGTGATATTGTTATGACCATCAAAATAGTGGCATAAGTTACTATTTGATGAGTCTAGGAATATTTTTTGAAGATACTGCTGGATGAGCATAAGAATATTGTGTTTGTATGGCTGAATTGCAATGTCAAAAATATTTGTTTTCATTGCTTTGTTAATTTTTGCGTGATGTTTTATTAAATTTCCCTATTCTTATTAATTTGAGACTATTCTTATAAAAACCTAAATTTCCTAGCCGAGTTTAAAATTTTCAATTAATAAGGAAAATAAAACAAATATTTGAGACTATTTTTAGTATAACAACCTATATACAGAGATAGAAAGCATTCGCACGTCTTCAAACATTATATAAAGTTAAATTTTGTAATTTTGTAATTTTCAATATATATTTTAATGCATTAGTTATATTATATAGGAGTTGTCTATAATGCGATTTTTTGGAGATTCCGGTGACGGAATCCGTCGGAAGCAATTGAGCTTAAATCTTGATTTGTTGCAGTTAAAATGGTTTTTTAACTGCATATTTGGATTCAGCACCGTGAAAAACCCTTGAGACGCTTTGATTGTGTAGAAACTAGCTATCAAACTTGCGATTCCAATAAATTGCTGCCGGATTTTTCACCAGAAAAAACCCACTGGAAAAGCTTTAGAAAAGTTACATTTTAGACAACTAGCTATATATAATATTTTAAAAAATGATTTGAAGTAACTCTTGAAAATAATATTTACTTATTACTATTTAATAAAGTGGGATTAAATTATATTATTTGAAAAAAAATAAGGTATTATTATATTAAATAATTTTAAGTAATGAAACTAAATAAATATAAATATTTTAAACATAAAATATGTAAGATTTCCAATTTAATAAATTATGAATATATATGTGGCATATGTGTTTTGGGGCAAGGAAATGATGTGGCAGGAGGTGTTCTAAGATAGTTGGGGTTAGGTTTTTTAGGCTAATATTTTTAGAGATAAGTGTTATCTTTAATATGAATTTTTCTTTATGTTTCTCATTAAAAATTAGATATTTTTTCATGTATGAATTGTGTAGTAGAATTCATGGATGTATGATATTTGCATTTATATGTATTTCATGGATTAATAATTTGTGAAGTGAATTAAAAATGTTTTAGAATTTATATGGATTGGATTACCTTTTATATTGAGTTTTATGTATAAATGACAATTGTATTGATAGATTGTGTGCCTTCATAATTCAAATTGCTTTAGTGTAGTTGGGTTTGAATTTATGTTATGCCCTTTGGTATTGTATGATACATTTAAGATGGATAATGTAAGTCAAATCTAATTTGAACCTATGTATATTGACATTTATCCTATGAAATTAGTATTGAATCAAGGCTCTTTTCTTCATTTGAAGTGGTTGGTTAGGTCATGTTTTGAAGATCGAAATATTTCTTCAATTGGGCAAAAGTCTTGTTGTTTATATTCAAGGTATTACTTTTGAATGATGAGTGGTATGATCCTTTGGTTGTTTACTTCAAATGGGTTCATTTGAGCTAAGTCAATTGGTTGTTGTTTAATTTGAAGTTTTACTTTGAATGTGATAAGAATATCTTTTGTAATGATGTTTTGTTGGGCCAATCTATCAAAAGTGTTTGATGCTATCTCTCAAAGAGTCTTAATGGCTTTCCAACCATCTTTTGAAAATATTTGATATCATCTTTCAAAGAGGGTTATTCTCCAATTAGAACATCCTTTTGAAAATGTTCAATGAGATCTTATGTATATTGACATTTATCCTATGAAATTAGTATTGAATCAAGGCTCTTTTGTGCATTTGAAGTGGTTGGTTAGGTCTTGTTTTGAAGATTGAAATATTTTTTCAATTGGGCAAAAGTCTTGTTGTTTATATTCAAGGTATTAATTTTGAACGATGAGTGATATGATCCTTTGGTTGTTTACTACAGATGGGTTCATTTGAGCTAAGTCAATTGGTTGTTGTTTAATTTGAAGTATTTCTTTGAATGTGATAAGAATATCTTTTGTAACAATGTTTTGTTGGGCCAATCTATCAAAAGTGTTTGATGTGATCTCTCAAAGAGTCTTAATGGCTTTCCAACCAATCCTTTGAAAGTATTTGATATCATCTTTCGAAGAGGGTTATTCTCCAATTACAACATTCTTTTGAAAATGTTTAATGGCATCTTTCAAAAGGGCCCATTGGACAAATATTTTGTTGGATTTCGAAGTATTGCCTTCAAATGAGGCCTTTGGACTTTGCTTTTTACTGTTCATAGTTGGTAGCAACATTGGAAAAATCCAATAACTTATTAGGGTCACTCAACATAATGTTTTTTTAATTAGATTGATGGCTTATTAGGGATGTTTTGAAAGTTGTTATTTTGAATCAATTTGATGGCTTGTTGGGAGTGTTCAAAAGAATGTTTTTTTGGATCAATCTGATGGTTTGCTAGAGATGTTTGAAAGTTGTTCTTTTAAATAGGCTAGATGTTTTTAATTGAGGGTTAACCAATGTTTCTTTTGAAGTGGTACAATGGCTAATCAAGAGTGTTCAAAAGAGCTAAGGGTTGGGGGGGGGATATTTTGGATATGTTCAATGGCTTTTCTGGGCACATTGAGTACACTTAAGAAAACGGCCAAATGAATTATTTGCATGCATGAGTAACCCAATGCAAAATCATTTGAATTGTTTTGATAAGAGTTAAGAAATGGGATTGGTTTAAATGGAAAATGAATTAAGTAACCTTGAAGGACTAGAATTAATGGAAAATGTGAAAAAAAGGTGCTCTTCTTCCTCAATAAGGTTACTGAAGGGGATGGGCACATTATAGAGTGGCATTAGAGCTCATGTTATACCTTGATAGAGTATCGTAGGCTCTAGTTACAACATTGAACCTTGATGGACTAGGAAATTGAAGCTCATGTTTTAGTTATGGACAATAGAGACCAAGTAATTTGAAGAAAATTATAGTTGGTTCTCAATGTTAATGGAAAATCTCTATGAGATTTAGTATTAATGTTTCAGGTAGATGATGGAGGTAGAGGTGAACTTATAAGGCTCATATATATACTATTGGAAATGGGAAGAATTGTTTAATTTTTTAGGCTAAACAAAAGTTAGGTGGGACATGGAAAAATTGTAGGTTATGGTAAAATGAGTTTGCATAACTAATGTTTCCATTGCAAAATAGGCAAAAATAAAAATATGATAGAGATTTGTACTTTCAAGTGAAAAGGTAAAAGGAATGAACTTTTAGTAGTTGTGATTTCTAGCTTTGAATTTAGAGTTTGAAAAGAGCACAATGATTGGAAAACTGATATAGAGGGGAATAGAATATGAGTCATGTCTTTCTTAGTGTCTTTATAGATATTTGAAAGTGAATATAAGACATCATGCTCATGTTTTCAAATATGCTTCTAGTTAATTACGAGGTAACTATAGTGAAGAGTCTTTGGGCTTTAGTTGGCAAAATAATAATTCTCTATGTGCATGAGCACCAAGTGGTTGTAAAGGCTAACTGATAGAACCAAGAGTGTAAAAAATGCATAAATCATTGTAAGGAGGATTACATATAATGTGTAATGAAACCTTCATAAGAGGAAGGTAGCTTATTTAATAAGAAATGATATTCCATTGAGAGTATCATAGCTATGCTTGATAATTAGTGATCCAAATGTCGTGAGTGAAAAGGATTTATTGTAAGTGTGACCCAAGGATCAAGGTCAGGATTAATAGGAAAATGATAAATTGTAAGTGTGACCCAAGGTTCAAGGTCAAGATTAATAGAAAGATAAAGGTGTCAGTGCAAATGTCATCAATGAAAAAGGATAAATTATAAGTGTGACCCAAGGATCTAGGTCAAGATCAATAAAAAGATAAAGATCTCAATGCCTCGGTGAGAGTTATCTCTCGGAATTTTCTTGGTTGTGAAAGGAAAATTTGAAGAAAGATTGGAAGATGACCCTTTCAATCTAGAGAAGGCTCTCTCTATGACTCCGCTGGTTCAATCTTGGAGATCGAAAGCTAACTCTTTCAATCTAGAGAGGGCCCTCTCTGTGACTCAACTATCTAGTGTCGCTTTGACAACTAGTCATGTAATCAACACAATGGCCAGATCTATGAGGGTAAGGGTTTTAGAGTGGTTGGATAGAGAGAAAATATAGTGAGCATGGAGTCAGAATAATAGAATCAAAGGACTTTCAAAAACTGGTTTATGATAAAATAACTCTCAAAGGCAGATTAGACAACATTCTATTGTTGAATGATGGATGAATCAAGAAGTACATTCCATTAAGGTAAAGCATTAAACAAAAATGAATTAGGCTTTAACTTTAGAAAGATAGGGTGATTATATTTATATGTAATGAAATAGAACTTCAAAGATGAATTCTATATTCATCTACTTTCATTCAAATATGAAAAATAAACATTCCATGAATTACAGAGAAAAATACATTCACTTAGAAACAAATAGTAAAACACCAACACATAAATCTTTGAACAATTTCTCCAAGTATTTCTATCTTGGAAACTCTGGAAATTCTGATCTATATTAAAAATAACTAGCATATATACAAAAATTGTTTCTCTCAAAGTCCGAACTCTCTTTTTAAATTACAAAGTATGGCTTAAATACAAATTATTGGCTCACGCTGTTACTACCTTGTAAGAACATAAAAATCACTTCCAAAAATTAAAACTAATTAATATTCTAAAAAATAAACGAAAAACTCTGATCTATATTAAAAATATAGATCCTGTACCTACAAAGGGTTTTTTCTCTCCAAGTCCGAACCCTCCTCAAATTACATATTACAAAGTATTGCTTAAATACAAATTACATGCTGAAGCTGTTACTAGCTTCTACGAACAGAAAACTAACTTCTAGGAATTAAAACTAACTAATATTTTAAAAAATAAACCAAATTTGAATCAGATTGCAAATTGTCTCGATTTGTGAAGGCTGCTGGTCAAATCTCCTTTGAAATAGGAATCCTTAAAGCTGCCATTTGTCATAGACTGCCAACTGCTTTCGAATGCAAGGATGCTGGCTTTAATTCTGCAAAAATCCCCGTCTGTCTCCAAAAATTTGGAATCTGATTGCCAACTGTGTACAATCTCCCTGAAGATCTGTGATTTGATTTTCGGTTGCTGAATTTGTGCGTGGGAGTTGGATCTGCCCAATATTGACTGCTAAATTGTTAATATAAAGCCTAGAAATCTAGGATTATCTACAAATATGTAATTGACTCTTTAATCTGCTCGTTGATATTGCTTTTAAAACTCGAAAATGATTCTCGATGATAATCCTCTGCCTATAAATTTGAAACCGTTGGTCTTTTATCTCTGAAGTGCTCTGCCACTTGTATTCCAAGGCTAAGCACCTTATGTCTCCAAACTCCAGTTTGCAAGTAGGGCACTTGTTATGAGCTCTTGACTTACGGATCGAACATAATGTATGCCCATTATGACAGCAGAAAAGTTCAATTTCTCAAACCGGTCAACTTTAGACTTCTGGGCCAACACGATATGTTCAACAAACCCCATCAAACCCCATATGTTTGATCAGCTATTCCAATAAAAAGTGCCTCTCTTGTGATCAATTGACATTCGTTGGTTTAATTGGTAGTTGTCGTCACCTTCTCTTGTTGCAAATGCTATAATTGGTTTAGGTATAAAATCCAACAGATCAGCTATTCCAATAAAAAGTGCCTATGTTGTAATCAATTGACTTTCGGTGGTCTAATTGGTAATTGTCACCTTCTTTTGTTGCAAATGCTATATGCTATAATTGGTTTGGGTATAAAATTCAACATCTCAGACGTTTATTACTTCTGTTGTGACTTTTGCAAGAACAATCTCTTGTTAAGTGTGAAGTCAAATTCACCCAGGATTCAAGATCTATCTAGATCAAATCTTTCTAGATCTCTAAGATTCTAAATCTTTCTACACCGCTATTAGTTTCTAGATCATTCTAGATCTCCATCTGAATCACATACAGGATTCTAGATCCTTCTTCTGCCTTTATAAATTTGTAATTTCTCTGCCCAAGGAAAGCAAGTAAGCCAAGACCCAAGCTTGTTATGTAATGCTAAGTGATTTCTGTTCTCCAGTGATTGTTTTATCTATTCCGCTGTTTCTGACTGAGTAATCTTGTTGTTTCTCTATTTGTCTGTCTCTATGAATTATTCTCTGCTATTGTCGTCTAAGTCTTTGAGTATAAATCCGCTGTGTGTTATGTATGCTCTAGTCTAACAATTGGTATCAGAGCTAGGGTCGAATATCCATTTTAGTGCCATCGCCTTACTTTGACAGGGTTTGTTAAAACATTGGCTGATACCTCTGGAGCTGTTGAAGGGTCTGTCCAGGAAATCGCTGAGCAACGTTGGAATGAAAAGAGAGTTGCTGCAAGAAAAACAAGGTCATGGACCTATGTTGAAACGTGTCGCTGGAGTTTGAAAAGTTGAGATCCGTGGAGATTGGAGTTGAAACATGGTGTTCTTAAGTTTTTTTTACATCAAGTTTGCACGTATAAGTCAAGTTTTTTCTCAAACCAACATATGTATGTGTGAAATGTGAAAAGGTTAAAACATTATATATGTTTTTATCTTTATTATGAAACATATATAATTATATGTTGGAATTTTGAAAAATAAATTTTAAAAGGAGCAGGAATTTTGAAAAGGGTATTTTAAAAAGAGGAAGGTCATTATTATTAAATTTTAAAGAGTAATAATTAAAGTTTTATTTTTAAGTGGAGTTTTTGTGTTTTGGGGCGTGAATTTGATTGAAAATGGAGACAACAGTTACAGATATGGAAAAGTTGAGCGGGGCTAATTTTGCCCTGTGGTAATCACAGATGGAGGATACACTGATTTTAAAGGATCAATATTTTCTGATTGAGGGCACAACAAAGAAACTCTCATTGATGACAAATGAAGAGTGAAATAAGCTAGATAGAAAGGCGATTGCAACAATCCGCCAATATTTAGCAAATAATGTTTATTTCAATTTGTTTGGAGAAAAGACGGTAGAAGGATTATGGAAGAAGCTCCATGATCTATATGAGAAAAACACGACATCAAACAAAGTGTTCTTGATGAAGTAGTTTTATAATCTCAAAATGGAGGGTGCTTCAGTTGCTGAGCACTTGAATGCATTTAATATTATTACTAATAAGATTGCCCCTGTTAAAATCATTTTAGATGATGAAATTAGAGCTATTTTGCTAATGTGTTCTATGCCAGACAACTAGGAAACTTTAATTGTAGCTATGAGCACTTCAACAACTATAGGAACCCTGAAGTTTGATGATGTCAGCAACAATTTAATGAATGAGGAACTGCGACGCAAGTCAATTGCGGAAAACCAGGAAGGAGAGGCTCTAGCTCTCGCTGATTGTGGTAGGAGAATGGATCAAGGCCAGCAAGGGCGATCAAGGTTGAGAGGCCGATCAAAATCAAAGAGAGGCATAATCATCTACTTTCATTGTGGCAAACCCGAGCACATGAAGAAATAATGTTGATTTTGGAAGAAAGGACAAAAGGATCAGAAATCGTCCAATACAAATCACAAGTCATTCAACACAAATGAAGGTGAGACAACTGTTGTAGCCACAAATGGTGATGTGTTGTTTACTGTTTCAGTAGAGGATGCATGTGTATATACATCTAGTAGTAGCTTTGATTGGATCCTTGACTCTGGGGCATCTCACCATGTAACCCCATGCAAAGATAGTTTTGTTTCATATAATCTTGGTGATTATGGTAGAGTGCATTTGGGGAATAATCATTTTTGCAGTATTGTTGGAGTGGGAGATTTCCAAATGAAGATGAAAGATGTACAAGATATATTGTTGAAACAGCTCAGGCATGTACCAGAAATGTGCATGAGTTTAATCTTTATGGGACGACTAGATGATGAAGGCTATTCGACAAGCTTTGGAAAAGGAGGCTGGGAAATTAGTAATGGTGCATTGGTCATGGCCAAAGGACCCAAGGCAGGAAAATTATACACATTGAAGACACTGATAGGAAAATCAGATTTGGCTGCTGTCACAAAAGAAGGAAATTCATCAAATATGTGGCATAAGCGTTTGGGTCACATGAGCGAGAAGGGATTAAAAATCCTTGTTGATAAAAATTTATTGCTAGGCTTGAAATCCTACAATGTTGATCTTTGTGAGCATTGTATATATGGTAGACAAAGAAGGGTTTCATTCCTTAGAGGTGGCCATGACAAAAAGAAAAATGTGTTAGAATTGGTACACTTAGATGTGTTTGGCCCTGTTAACATCAAATCATTATGAGGAGCATCATATTTTGTAACATTTATAGATGATGCATCCAGGAAGGTTTGGGCATATCCAATGAAAAGTAAAAGTGAAGTGTTTGGAATATTTCAAAAATTCCATGTTACTGTTAAAAGAGAGACTAAAAAATTGCTGAAGTGCTCAAGAACAGATAATGGTGGAGAATATTGCTCAAATGCATTTAAGGAATATTGTAACAAGTTTGGCATAAAGCATGAGAAGGCTGTGCCTGGTACTCCTCAATAGAATGGTGTCACAGAAAGGATGAATCACACCATTATGGAAAATGTGCGAAGTATGTTGTCAAATTTCAGTTTGGAGAAGAATTTTTGGGCTAAAATAGTCAGGACCGCTTGCTACCTCATAAATAGATCTCCAACTACAACCTTGGATGGTGGTATCCCTGAAGAAGTTTGGACTGGTAAGAATTTGAATTATTCTCACTTGAAAATCTTTGGATGTGAAACATTTTTACATATTTCCAAAGAAAATAGAACTAAGCTAGATGATAAATCTATGAAATGCATTTTTTTGGGATATGCGGATGAAGATTTTGGTTATCGTCTATGGGATCCAGTCAATCATAAAATTATTAGAAGCAGGGATGTTATATTTAATGAGTCGGAAATGTTCAAGAAGACTGTAGGTGAGTTGGAGGCTAAGAAGGTTATTGACAGGTTTGAAGAGCAACAAGAAAACATACCGACAATACAAAAAAATGAACAGCGAATTCAGGAGCATGAAGAACAACAAGTGGAAAATGATGAAAAACAAGAAGAAGGAATCTTGCCGGAACCTTTACAGGAGATTCAACCTGATAATGCACCACCACAGTTGGTTCGTAGATCTTCTAGGTCTCATTAACCTTCATAAAGGTATCCTCCTTCAAACTATATTTTGTTGACTGATGAAGGTGAGCCTAATTGTTTTCAAGAAGCCTGTAAAGTTGAGCACAATGAAGAATAAAAGAAAGCAATGGAAGAAGAAATGAACTCTTTGCTGGAAAATAAAACTTGGGAGTTGGTAAACCTCCCAAAAGGTAGAAAGGCTCTACAAAACAAATGGGTTTACAAGATTAAACATGAAGATGATGAAAAGAAGGAGAGGTATAAAGCAAGGCTAGTGGTGAAAGGGTTTGCCCAAAGAGAAGGTATTGACTTCATTGAATTTTTCTCACATGTTGTTAAAATGTCATCTATTAGAGTCATTCTTGGTCTAGTTGCTACTTTAGACTTAGAATGTGAACAGTTAGATGTAAAAACTACATTCTTTCATGGTGAATTTGAGGAATAAATTTATATGGAGCAGCTAGAAGGCTTCATAGAAAAAGGCAAAGAAGGCCTTGTTTGTAGGTTGAAGAAGAGTCTCCATGGGTTGAAATAGGCACTTCGACAATGGTACAAGAAATTTGATTCATTCATGTTGGAACATGGTTGTCAAAGGTTGGAAGCTGACCATTGTGTCTATATCAAGAGGTACGATCAAGAAAAGTATATCATATTATTGTTATATGTGGATGACAAGTTGATTGTTGGGCATAATAAAAATAAGATCAATAGGTTGAAGAAAGATTTGGGTAGCAAATTTGCAATGAAGGATTTGGGACCAGCACAACAGATATTGGGCATGCAGACTATGCATGATAGGTAAAACAAAAAGTTGTGGTTGTCACAAGAAAAATATATCAAGAAGGTGCTTGACAGGTTTAATATGAAGGATGCCAAGCTAGTTGGTACACCCCTTGCAGCCCACTTCAAGCTGAGTATTGAATTATGTCCTAGTCATGACAAGGAGAAAGAAGAGATGAGCAAGATTCCTTATGCTTCAGCAGTTGGCAGTTTGATGTATGCCATGGCATGCACACAACCAGACATTGCATATTTAGTAGGAGTAGTGAGTAGGTTCCTTGCCAATTTAGACAAACAACATTGGCAAGCAGTGAAATGGATTTTGAGGTATCTCAAGGGTACTAGTCATTATTGTTTATGTTTTGGTCATGATGAGATCGTGCTTGAAGGATTTACAGATGCGGATATGGCTGGAGATATGGATACCAGAAAGTCCACTACAGTTTATTTGTATAAATTTGTAGATGCAGCAGTATCTTGGGTGTCAAGGCTACAAAGAATAGTAGCCCTCTTTACAACAAAAGTAGAGTACATAGCTGCAACAAAAGCTTGTAAAGAGATGTTGTGGATGCAGCGATTCCTAGGAGAGATAGGAATAAAGTAGGACAAGTATGTGTTATATTGTGATAGTCAGAGCGCCATTCACTTGGCGAAAAATCCAACATTTCATTAAAAAACCAAGCACTTTGACTTAAGGTACCATTGGATCCGGAATGTGTCGGAGGAAGGACAATTATCCTTGGAAAAGATTCATACAGATAGGAACCCTATTGATATGCTCGCTAAGATTCTACCACGAAATAAACATGAGTTATGTAGAGGCATGGTAGGACTCGGTGTGACTTAATGACTCTTATTTTGTTTCAAGTGGGAGAATTTTAAGTGTGAAGCCAAATTCACGTAGGATTCTAGATCCTTCTAGATCAGAGCTTTTTAGATCTCCAAGATTTTAGATCTTTCTACACCGCCATTAGTTTCTAGATCATTCCAGAGCTCCATCTGAATCACATACAAAATTCTAGATCCTTCTTCTGCCTCTATAAATTTGTAATTTCTCTAGCCAAGGAAAGCAAGTAATCCAAGGCCCAAGCCTGTTATGTAATGCTAAGTGATCTCTGTTCTCTAGTGATTGTTTTATCTATTCCGCTGTTTTTGACTGAGTAATCTTGTTGTTTCTCCATTTGTCTGTCTCTCAGAATTATTCTTTGCTACTGTCGTCTCTCTGAGTATAAATCCATTGTGTGTTATGTATGCTCTGATCTAACATCTCTATAGCATGTAGAATTGCGTTGAACTATATTAAAAATAATTTGGATTAGACTCGAGATCCAGTCCATCAAAAGTTATGGGTTTCAACATTTGACACTTTGTATTTTGTTGACAACGTCCTCTGCCATTTGAAGAAATCTTGGTTCGCAATCCGTATCAATGATTTTAGACATATTCACCATGAATCACGAAACCCTGCAATCATAACGGAGAATGAGAAAACGATGATCCATGACATCGTCTCTCTATCATAACATAACTCTAGGAATATTTAATCAAGGCAGCAATATTAAGCAATGTGAAGACTGCATCTTAAATATAGAATAGACGGTGAACGTCGACCTTTAATCATGACAAAATTATCACGAAACCACATACAAAAGAGCAATCTTAAAATGCATAATAAAACCCCTCTGAAGACCCAAATGCACTCTCTCTTGCAGCTGCAGCAACGTTCAAATAAGAAGCCATCGTCGAGGTTTTTCCATAGCAAAGGAGGTAACATCCCCTTCCAACCTGAGAGCACACCATGATAATCATTCTTGCAAATGGTCGACGACAATGAAGTAGGCTCAACAACCACTCTAAACAATCTTTTCCAAAATGGCACTCGGCTTTGCTGTATATTTATGGCACTTGGGTATCTTCTCTGGCGTTTAACTTGCGGTGAAACAAGGTGAATGGCACTTATCATGGAGTGTATTGTCACAAGAGTGTATAGCTCATAAGGGGTTTAAGTTGCGGTGAACCAAGGTGAATGGCACTTTATCACGGAGTGGATTTCTCATAAGGACATTTTTAGTCACATTCTTAGCGAGTTGCATTTAACTTTCCGTGAAACAAGATGAATCGCACTTTATCATGGAGTGTATTGCTCATAAGGACATTTTTAGTAACATTCGTAGTCAGTTTCAAAATGACTAGAAAGTAGACATTCTGAATGAGTATTTGTGAAAGAAAAGTTTCACCATACACTAAACTTTTTGATTATGATTCAAATCAAGAAAACTATTATAAATAAAAAAACCTTTTGATAAACAGCCTGGATGAGATATTTGAGAAAAGAAAGTTTCATCAAACGACACACTTTTTTATTATGATTCAAATCAAGAAGATAACTATAGAGAAAAACTTTTAATTGTATGATGTTTTGTTAATTACATATCTGGTTGTCATTAAAATTCAATTTAGTTCAATAATGGATCCTAACAATTCCACCCTCCGTAAGCCAAACCATTCGCGGGCGGGATCGAAGTCGTTTTAGAAACCATTTCAAATCCACCCGCAATCGCTAGAAACGTGCCACGTACTCTCTTCGGGCGGTTTCTTAAAGATTTTAAAACTCCGGAGACTTACTCAACAGCTGGACAGCTACGAAGACACTTGTTGCTTGATTGATGAAACTTGTGTATTGGGTTAAATCTATGTCTCTGCTGAGCGTTGGATGTGTTGAGCGCTGTCTTGTCTGTACTCATGTTGCATAATGGTAAATATCCCACATTTTAAAAATGACAAAAATTATGGTCTGTATAGATGCCAATGCTTGGAAATCCCTTGACGCGTTTCACACATACCTTGTTCTTCGTGAGCTCCTCCTCTTGGCAGCTTGTGTGCCAATTCGTCGTCGACGCTTGGTTCGTTGTAATGTTTGACATATGAATCTTAGCAAAAGGGAAATTGAAGTGTAATATCACAGAAGGAAGGTGTAATATCAGAGAAGGAAGGATTTAAGTAGGGTAAATTGAATATGCAATTTGTAAGGGAAATATAGAGTTGTGAATGCTATTGAAATTGAAGCCTAATATTGGGGGAGGAAGGATTGGAGAAAGGATTTAATTCCTAATATAAATTAAATTGTATTTTACTAAATGACCAATACAGGTCATAAAAGAAGGATACATGTCCTTAATTCCTTGATATAGGGAGGGAAAGCCAAACAATGGAGGTTGTAGACTGTGATGGACAAGATGATTGCCTAGGAGTGGGTTTTGGAGACATTTGATGGTAGAGGAAATTTGTCAAGAGATAAATAAGGTATGGATCTCATGTGTGAGATGGATGAACCATTTTAATGGATGAGATGCATGCTTACGAAGAGTTGTAGGATATAAGCGAATAACTTACCCATAAAGGATGTGAAACGCTAGTGGTCTTCACTTTGCATTAGAGGCAACAAATGATAAATGACCAAGTTATGCTTGGGTTTGGATTGCCTTGGAAATGTAGAGTGGGATGTTATGAATCCAAAGAAGTTTGAAAGCTTTCTAAAACCTATTTAGGTGAATAATGGATTTCAATACACTTGGGTGTTGCTATCAAGGGAACAAGGCACCCCATTGCGTGGAACTTTTTTGTGAGAAAGAGTAAGAGATATAGTGGAGCTTGATTTAGAGTCCTTCAATAAATCGAGGGTAGTTGCATAATTAAATAGTTTAAAAGTAGCTATACCAACTTGAGAGATACAAATCTCAAAGGAGGTGGCATGAAAGTTGAGCCTTTCCTAGAATGCATTTGTAACAATTAGGTGAGGAAAGACTAAGTCAAGCTTGGTTAGAATCACCCAAAGTCAATAGAATAGTAATTTCCTAGACATGAATAAAATGTGGAGGAATCCTATGACATCAATAGTGGTACATGATGTTAATAAATGTGTAACATTCCTATCTTGATCCCCAATTAATTTGTAATTAATTGTAATTGATTATGACAAATATGTTGTATTTGTTGTGTCAACATGAATTACAGCAAGATGAATTGGATAAATCTATGAACAATGTATATGTAATCTAATTGCTATATTAAAAAAATATGCTAACACAACTAATTTGGAGTTGAGCATTGATATGGGTATGATAATATGAGTGGGAATGAGTGAGAACTAGCAAGGGGGCTATTAAGAAGTTTTTTAAGTAGCCTTGCTAGAGACATGAAAACAAATTTGAATTTGGATAATTCCTTTGCCTTTTTCCCTCTTGTTGAAAATTCATTGAATGAGGTAGCTAAGGAAGTCACCTTCCAAAATATGAGTGGCTAGGTAGTAGTTGAGAGGCCTTTTCATAAAATTAATGGAAGATATGGGTGAGAGTACTCAACCATAGAAATTCATGGATGATGGTTGACCTTGGAAAACAAGGGAGGATTGTGAAAGTTTGAGTAGAGGGGAATTTAGTGCATGAGATCTAGAGTGGGGCGTTATCGAAAAGCTCATAAAAAACATAGAGTGGGGAAAAGACCCATGAGGGTAGGAGCTATATAGACAATTGCTTAGAAACCCACGAACATATAACACACAATTAATGACACATAGAGAGAAAAGGTGATCCAAGTGGATATCAATGGCCACCCACATGTTCCAATGTGTAAGTGGTTCTCTATCTTTCTCAGTAGTTTTTCTATGATTTTTGGGTCCCAAACCTTTGGGGTCGTTTTGAGGCCCTAAATGATTTGTTTGGAAATTCAAAGAGGGGCCATGGTTGCATGGGATACCCTATCCCTAATAAAAACTTGTAGTGCTTGAATAGTTCTTTCCAACAAGTTATTGCACACCCCAAACACACATTGTATGAAAATGTGCAACCCTGGGAAGTTGATTTGCGAATTAATCACCTTGGGGATCACACAAATTTTGGTGTTTCATCCTCTAGGGTAATTGTTTTGGACCTATAGGGTTATGTTGTAGCGGTTGGAACGCTCTCCAAAATTTTGTCTTGCACTCAATTTTCAGAGCCTTCCTTGGTTTTTCCTTTATGGTTGCAAACAATCGAGCTCATTCCGTGAGCTCCCTTAGAGTCTTTTCACCCCTTTTGCTTGTTTGACCAGTTGTCGTCTTTTGGCATGTTGATTTCTTTATCATGCTTGCGATCATGTTCTGGTGATTTCAAAGGTTTGTCTTTGTGTGTTTGATTTGCCCTAGCTATGTAAACATCAGTCGCACTCATACACAAAGTTGTAAGAAATGTCGCACAAGTGTCGTCACGGTCGTCCTAAGGTCTATCTCAAGTGTCACACTTGTCACTTTTGGATCTAGACAGTCTCACAGAGGGTAATGTTTTGTCTTGTTGTTTTGGTGGTCTATGTTTTTTTGTCGTCGAAGTATGCTAAGTGTGTGTGATCATAATGTTAAGTTCCTCTCAAGTTCACTTGCCTCCCACACATAGTCTTTTTCCTGAAAATCCTTCCGACCGGACAACTTCTGTTCACCAGACCCCGACTGAGATGCATTGCATAGTCTCAACCCTCAATGATGCTGCTCTACTGCCTAGAACTGTGCAACGTGTAGAGATTGTCCTTGAAGACAATTGCACTATGCAATCCCAGGGTTGCAACCTGTCTTCCTTCCCAGAATTGCAGAGAATCTGCCTCAAGCCTGACTTGAACTGCACATTTCTCAAGATCAGTCAACAAGCCTCCTCCTTGCCCACTGGAACCCCACAATGCGCAGATACTTGAGCCTTCTTTGCCTCCCAGAACTGCGCAAATGTGTCCCCCCAATGTCCTCCCTCAGCCGGGACTCACTGCTCCCAAAAATTGTGCAGCACTATCCTATCTAGTCCCTATGCTGCCTTGTCCTGTCTTCCCTCAAAAAAATGTGCAGACCTTCCTTCTAGGGTCTCACCTTGCAACTTCCATTGATGATCTCAATTTCGCAACCCTGCCTCCTAGTGGCCTCTGCACAATTTTTCCCGGTGAAGACTATGCTCCAGAGTTCCTTAGTCAAGCCTGAGTTGTGCTCTACATAGTCTCAATGACTAGTCTCCCTCCCTATCACCTGGAACTACGCAATGCATAGTTGCTAAGCCCTCTTCCCAACTTGTCATCTGTCCCGGTCCTAGTCCATGAATAGAAATGCATGCATCTTAGGCTAGGAGGTTTTGGATTTGATGTCGTCCCATCATGAGTTAATTGTAGGAACAAGTACACTGTTAGATCATGGTGAGATGATGAAGGAGATGAAGAAGGAGCAAACATGCTATAAGACTTGCTTGTAGTTGGATGGACAAGAGAAGCCCATCAAGAATAAGTGAAGGGAACACATGCATGCAACCACTTTTCAAGACCAAGGTCATGGAAGACCTCATAACATCAAGCCACATGGAGGAGAAAAGACAACACATCCAAGAACACATTCATCACTCAACAACAACAACAACATGACATTGACACCACAACCGGCTGGTCCTTGTCATCAGTGTCATGTCAAGTTGTGTCATGAGCGTGAAGGCCACATCACTATTATGAGCCATATTTGTTGTAAATCAAATGTAATGTAAAGTGAAAGTCCAACGAAAACACAAGAATATGAAGAGTCACATCAGTTGAAAAGTCATAGGAAGTTGAACGATCATGACGGTAGTCCAAGAGTCACAAGGGTCAAGCATCACCCTTGGTTATATACACCCCTAAGGCCAACACATTTATGCGATAGCGAAGTATCTACCACTAATGACTGCAAACCCCAAGGTATTGCTAAATGGACTCTAGATCTTTGCCCCAGAGCAATGAGTCGAAGTCAATAGGGAAAGATCCGCTAGAAGGAAGGCATTAAGGCATCCTTCATCAATCTAGCGTGAGTGTAACCTGTAGGCCAATAATGTGGAAGGAATCGGACGAAAGAGATGTAGTAACCCAACTGAAGTACATTTCTGGCGTACAAAAGATGTCATTAGCGCACGGCAAAAACCCTCTGAACCAACCAATAATGAAAGCTGACACAGAGGTGAGGTATCCACCAATAGGGTCAAATGGAAACCAAGGTACCACACGAATCCCAATGTGTGATAATGTAAGCTGACGTCGAACACAAGGGAAACCACTTAGTCATAGACCCATGATACTGATCGATGCTGAGCACAAGGTAACCTATAAAGATGATTTTCACATAAATCTTTGTCCATATACTGTTGCATTCTTTGGAATTGTTGTTTTTGCAAGACAAAGGAGCGGAAGGGACGTGAAGAAGGGTTAGGACCCTTGAGGAACTACCCAAACGTAGGACCCTAGGTACGTCCTTCTCACCTTAGAAATAGCTTTTTCTAGCATAATGGCTGTGTGTGTGCATGTTTCTTGGTTTAGACAACTTTCAGTCTGCTAGGGTTCCACCCAAGAGCCTTAGGGGATAAAATCCCACAACAGAATTGGCGACTCCACCTGAAAATAAGGAGTTTTATAATT
Organism: Pinus taeda; assembly: GCA_000404065.3. Classification (NCBI taxonomy): domain Eukaryota; kingdom Viridiplantae; phylum Streptophyta; class Pinopsida; order Pinales; family Pinaceae; genus Pinus; species Pinus taeda. Next base: position 19,410 of record APFE030832723.1, read on the forward strand.
TTTTAAGTGTTTTAATACATATACGCAGGTTGGGTATATATGAACCCGCGTATACACGCGTTTAACTCAGGGCAATGTCGCGTACAGGGAATAAAACACTGTTTTTTAGATTTTGGACCAGGTCTGGAAGGAGGGGTTGCCCTAGGCCATGAATGCAGCATCAAAAACCATAATAGTGAGATTTGGAGCTATAACATAACTCACCTACTTTCTGTGGACGGTATCACGCATATGTTTCAGCATAACCGCGTGGCAACATGAGAATTGGATGGGGATTTCAAGCCTCCCGTTTCATCGAATTTCGCTCTCACTGTTTTAATTCCTCCCGAGGTTTTCTTGAACGTCCCTTGAATTCCACCGTTCTTTGTCTATCAGGAAATAACTAGCATTAAGACTCTTGGGGCGTTCCAAAAAACCTTTGATTCCCAGGACAGAATTTGTAGAATAAATCTCCGCTATGGAAACAATGTCTGCTCCTTGATTTTTTTTAATGTAAAGAACGTCTGCTTCCCGAACTGCCAAATGATAGAAACAATTTAGCAAAACCGGAATAAAAAAACAGGACGCCTGGGATGCAAGAGACAACATTCAAAATGCTTTTTCCTTTCAATGAAAAGGCAAATACGAGAATCGCAAGAAACACATCGTCAACTGCACAAGCATACAAAAAACAAATCAATCAACATAGGAAATCAATTTTCACTCTTATTTTTCAAGGATTTAGACTCACAATACACAGGCCTCTGATCCTGTGCTCTGATATCATGATAAAAATAGCTAAAACAACACAATTACAGAAACTCAATCATATATTATGCGCAAATGGTGTATGTGCAAAGACACTCACACACACAGATTACATTCAGATCACTCTATTAAATAGAGTTTTTGAGATCCAACTTATTCCTAATTTAGAGAGAGTTGTTGAGAGAATTTCTCAACCATCACAAACCAATTTCTCAAATATGGAATCACAACCCAAATATTATGATCTACTACAAAGGTAAAATGTGTTCTCAAAACATTGAATGGTTAACTAAGGCCACTGTACACATGTGGCAACATATCTCATCTAGATTAGAATTACAATTCTCCATGTCCAGAACTTTGATTAAAACGACCTCCTTAACGGAACACAAAAAGCCGTCTAGACTTTTGCAATGGTTCTCACACCCACTTCTTCATACAAGTTGTAATCAAATGGGTTCATTGGATCTCATCAACAAGATTTCCTGACTTGCAATTCAGCCATGTATTATATTCCATTGCCTGTAAACGCAATCAATAGACTGTGTAATATTAATCATATTAAATGATGAAGACCCACTTATCTTTTGCTCGATTTGAGGCTGATATTGTTTCTTGTCACTGTTGCATTTATGATCTCCAACTTGAGCATGCACATGTTCAGCTATGATTGGTTCCCTTGATTATATCACTTTATAGAGAATCAACCTGACTATCCCCTAAAGATTCACTATCATTTTCAGGATTTTTCTCATGATCCAGGACCTTCAAAGTGTCATCCTTCTCTACCGGCAATAACTTTAGACTATGTTCCTCAATGTCACCCTCAACGCATCAGCATGTCCATTGAGCACATTAATAGGTTCGAGTTGCAAAGAAACTGCCAAAAATTCCTATTGAGGTTGCATCATATGACCTTTTCCTTCCTCAGTAGCCTCTCCTCTAGCAGAATTAATGTTATCGCTTGCTCGAGAATCGAACAATGATGGTAACCCCATCAAACTAGCACCTTCTTTCATGGATTATTGATTTGCTGCGACTTTTGAAGTAGGAATATTCTCATTATCTTGTATCTGGGATGCGTTTTCTTTCTCCTCGTATGGAACTTTCTTTAGTTCAACCATGGCCACTTCCCTTAGCTTTAATTCCTTGAGATGATCAAGGAATGGGGGGAGGCCATCCAAGAGTGTATGAACCACAACATCATTGGATAGGGAATTCTTATTGGATATGTAGAGAGTAAATAAATTCTTATCATAAAATCCAGATGAGGTACAAGAACCTATTTGACCATCTACCTGGACTGTTGTTCATTAGTCACCAATTCATGTAATTTTTCCATAATTGGCGTTTTGTTAGCACAAAATTTCCTCAAAACACAACATTCACGAAATTTGAATGTGTATTGTTCATTAGTCACCAATTCATGTAATTTTTCCATAATTGGCGTTTTGTTAGCACAAAATTTCCTCAAAACACAACATTCACGAAATTTGAATGTGTATTGTTTAGAAAATCAGCAAAATATCCATATCTGCTTAAAATTTGGAAAAATTCTCACGATTCACCTAACTGACTCTATTCTACACAAAGCCCATGTTCCGGATTGTCGAAATTTTCATTCATTTTCCCGAAATCTTTATTCGAAATATGCTTCGTGAAAACCACTGCGAAATTTGACATTTAGCCACTGTTCAAACGATGTTTTCAACAAATCACCCTCCAAAAATACTGATGATATTCACTTCGTAAATCCTCTTCATAATATTCGCTATTCTTACCAACAATATCATTTAAAATAAATAAAGAAGAGGTAACCAATGTCTAGATGAGAAAAATAACAACGATAATGTCGAATGGTAATGTTGCAGTAGCATTGTAAGCAAAGAGAATTGTATTCTAGAAACGTAAAGTTATGAACAGGGCATGAAACTTTTTGCGAAATGCTAATGCTGATGATGATCCCTTGCATCCATAACTGAACATTTAACTTTTGCGTTCCCATAACCACACCTTTCAAAATTACCTCGATGTTCGATTTGGCATGCTCACATCCGGACACTTGGCTAACATTGTATTTCCCCATGTATACACACTTGACATTTGATAGAGAATCCTAGGTGCTCATATTGGCAACTGGTCAGATCGTACACCTCTTTGTCTTGCGAGGGAAATATATCCCGCATGCAAGCTACGAAATGAAATACATGTCTTTATAGACTCTAGTACTCACAAAAAATATCGACGTGTCGTTCACACTAAGCTTATCTCTCTTCGGTGGCTTGGTGCTTCGCACTAGGCTGCTCATTTGAGCTCTGACTAATGGTTTATTGCATGGGCTGGTTTGAATTCTTGACCAATGGTTTGTTGCATGGGCCTGGTTTGAATTCTTGGAGATTGATGCTTGGGCGTCCAATATTTTTCATTAGCTCATTTGAGCTCTGACTAATCGTTTATTGCATGGGCTGGTTTGAATTCTTGACCAATGGTTTGTTGCATGGGCCTGGTTTGAATTCTTGGAGATTGATGCTTGGGGGCCCAATATTTTTCATTATAATAACCCTGCCTAACCCCGAAAGCCCAATTTTCGCTATAAAAGGACAATTTTATTTATTTATTTTTTACCATTTTCCCTTATAATTATGTTAGAGGTATCTATTGCCTTCAAAGATAATTTTTTCACTTGTACACCCGATCAACCATCGATAATTTTGAGAGCACAATGACTTTTTTAACCAATGTTCTGGCCAAATTTGAAAGTTTTGGCAAAAAAATTATCTAATGCCAACATTGTCGCCAATCGGGGATGTTGGCCCTGCCATAGGCTAGAAAAGAACCGCAAGTGGTTCTCACACCCGTCAACCATACAACTCATGACGTGTTCTAAAACTCAAACCTCTATACAAATTGAAAGTGATGCTGAATAGTGTGAACTGTAAACTAAATGCTGAAAAAGACACTTGCCCAACAAGATTATTTATGTACAGACAATACTATTTTAACATCTGAGGTCTAAGTGCTTGATTTAATCAATATAAAAATTCCAATAAACCCAATGAATCGGATGACTATTAAACAAAATTTTGTTGATACATCAAAAAGAAAGAAAAGATGAAAAGATAGCAACTCAAATATCCAACTAAAAAGACCCAATGATCCAAGTACGTTGCAAATTTAGATTTTCTTGATGATTCTAATTCGTTGTTCAGAGGATCTTGAAACACCTAAAACATAACCTCGCTTTGAAGATCAACAAAAAGACAAGGGCTTTCTTCATTAATAGTTGCAACATGTCTCTATTTTATGCCTTCATTTTCAACATCATGCTCATATACCATTCTCCCATTTGTTGTTTTCTTTCCACAGGGGGCCACAAGAGAGCTTAGTCATTTTTCTAGCCCTAAAATGCCCGTTGTCTCTCTACACCAATAGAACTCAGAGCTCACAGATTTTTTCAATGCCTCTACAGTATTCTTCAAAGTGTCCACCTTTATTAGCAACACCTTTTTGTCTTTTATCATATCCCTCACAAAGTGATACTAAACATCAATGTGCTTTGTTTTTGAATGATATGCAGGATTCTTTTCCAAGAAAATTGCACTTTGGCTATCACAGTCTATCCTTATAGCTTCTTGTACTAACCCCATACTTGAACACAATTTCTGCAACCAAACTGCTTCCTTGCTTGCATAAGTGGCTACCATGCATTCTACCTCTGTAGTTGATAGTGCCACTACAAATTGTTTCTTACTCATCCAACTGACTGCACCTCTAAATAGGTTAAACACATACCCACTTGTAGATATTCTCTAATCCAGATCTCCAACCCAGTCTACATCAACAAAACCACGAATATCCAACGCTCTATCCAATCCTGGTCTTCCTTGGTAGCACAAACCATAATCACTACTGCCACGCAAATACCTGAAAACCCGCTTCACTATTGTCCAATGCTCCTTTCTTGGTTTTGAAATAAACCTGCTCAATACTTACACTACATGTGCAATGTCTAGTCTAGTATAGACCATTGCATACATCAGGCTACCGATTGCACTTGCATATGGAACACGAGACATATCCTCTTCCTCTTCTTGTGTCTTGGGACATTGTTCAGAGATAACTTTACACCTACAGGAATAGGAACCTTCACCAGTTTACTATCCTGCATATTAAACCTCTACAATATTGTCTCGACATACTTCCTCTGGTTTAACCAGAGCTTCCTCTTTTCCCGATATCTTTTAATTTCCATGCCCAAAATATAGTTTGCAGCACCAAGATCTTTCATATCGAATTTGTAGGACAACTGGATCTTCAAATCGTGGAAAATTTCTTTGTCATTTCGAACCAGCAACATATCGTCCACATACAAGACCAGATAAATAACATGGTCACCAATTAATTTAAAATACACACAATGATCTGCTTTGCTTCTGGTGAAGCCAAGTCCCCGTATAAATGTATCAAATTTCTGATACCACATCTTTGGTGACTGTTTTAACCCATATAAAGAATTCTTTAACTTGCATACCATTCTTTCTTACCCTTCACCGCAATGTCTTTAGGTTGTTTCATGTAGATCTCCTCTTCTAGATCCCCGTGAAGAAATGTTGTCTTCACATCCATCTATTCTACCTCAAAATCAAAAGCAACACCAACAAATAAAAGTAATCTAATAGAAGTTACTTTGGCAACAGGAGGAAAAATATCACCAAAATCAATTCCCAACACCGCGGAATAACCTTTTGCTACCAACGAAGTTTTTTATTTCTCCACTTTTCCTTTTGCATTTGTCTTCGTTTTGAACACTCCTTTGCTGCCAATGGGTCTCCTTCCAGCTGGCAACTCCATCCTTTGAATCTACTGCCTCCTTCACAGTTATGGGATCATCATCAGTAATAGAGAAAGCAAAATTTGAATAGAACACAGATGGACTATACCTTTCTGGCTACCTTCTTTCTCGAACTAATCTTCTTACACTCGAAGTTTGTGGCTTTTCAGCTTCTGATTCCTCCTCTGCTATAGAGTCTGATTCTTCCTCCTTTAGCTCAATTTCTATCTTCTCAGGTTCCTTTGGTTGGAATTCATGTTTAATAATATCTTTCACCTCTCTGAACATTACATCTCGGTTGTACACAACCTTCTTTGTTACCGGGTTCCAAAGCTTCTAACCCTTCAAACCATCTTTATACCCAATAAAGATGCACTTTTCAGATTTACTATCCAACTTGGTTTATTTCTCCTTTGAAACATGTACATATGCATCACATCCAAATACCCTCAGATGTGAAAGAGAGGGTTTCTTACTAGTCTATACCTCTTGTGGAGTCTTATCCTCCAACGCTGATGAAGGTGATCTATTGACTACGTAATATGCAGTATCCACCATCTCTGCCCAAAATTCTTATCCTAACCCGACACCACTGAGCATGCTTCTTGCCCTTTCCATCAACGTCCTATTCATTCTTTTTGCAACTCCATTTTGCTGAGGTGTATATAGAATAGTCTTCTACCATGCTATACCACACTTCTTATAGAATTCTTCAAATTCCTTATTGCAAAACTCTCCACCATTATCTGTCCTCAGCACCTTTATCTTCTTCTCTGTTTGGTTTTCCACCAAAGCCTTGAATTCTTTAAACCTGTCAAAGACTTTAGATTTCTTCTTAAGGAAATATATCCATGTATTCCTTGAGAAGTCATCTATAAATGATACATAGTACACAGACTTACCCAGTGATGGAACTTTCACAGGTCCAAACACATCACTGTGCACAAGCTCTAAAATTTGTTTCGTCTCTTACCACCAGAGGGGAAACTCACCCGATTCTGCTTCCCATATACACAATTTTCACAGAAATCAAAATCCAGAGAGCTATTACTCATACCTTCTACCATACCTTTACCATGAAGTATTCGCCCTTCTCTCCAATATGTCCAAGCCTTTGATGCCACAACATGGTCTTCTCTCCAGATCCCACTAGATTTTCTGCTCCATTTTCAGGAACCATAGAACTATTGCACCCGTCAATAACAGTGCTACCTTGCAGCTTGTACAGAGTTCCAAATCCGAACTCCCTGCATCATTACCAGTGCTCCTCGAACCATCTTGCAGGTATCCTTCTCGAACACTGTCTTTACACCTGCATCATCCAACTTGCTTACAGAAATCAGATTTCTGGCCAACGCAGGAATACGCAGAACACCCGGAAGGGTTCTAACCCTTCCACCTGGCAACTTCAACTTTACTTTTCCGCGACCAATGATTCTAGCCTTCCTATCATCTCCTAATAAGACATCACCACCATCATATTTCTCATACTCGCAGAACCACTCTCTATGGGGAGTGAAGTGAAAAGATGCACCTGA